>UYYA01004621.1:16994-83072 GCA_900624975.1 Angiostrongylus costaricensis
ATATATAGTATACGTAAATATATACACATATACGTTACATATATACATAGAGTTAGCAAATGAATGCATGTATATAAATGCATATAAAATACGCATATAAGAAATCATTTTGCAGTATCCATCGACATTTAAAAATGTCTCATGAAAAGTACATATCAGACCCACTATGACCTCTTAACATGGAGTAATAAGTAGTAACAAATACCTTCCAAGTGAAACGAACCCACCCTGAACCGATTTTGTCGATTTTCCTGTACTTTTTGTCAGGATTCCCTATCGTTACAATAGACCTTAACTTCGTTAAAACCTGAAATATTCTGATAATATTGTAAAGCCATCTCATTTTACACACGTCCATCTCATATTATCGCATTTGACTACGCTATGCCTTGCTATATGAGGATAGTCAACAAAGAAAGTACCTCAGCATCAGTCATCTTCCTTTTTCCTTTTGTAACTCCTCTTGACTGTACTCCAAACTGTCCTTGAGACAAGTCTGGGATGCGTTCCTCCTCCTCCTTTGGTTTTGTATACTAGAACGAAGGAAAGAATAGGTATTGCCAGGCTACAAATTCGATCTTGCTAAACAGTATAAAAGACCACCAAACATATCGTGTATGCATACAATGCTCAGCGTTCTAGCAGGGCGATCAGGAATCGGTGGTGGCACACAATCAGCAGGATCCTCATCCTCTGGCACAGGTGGAGGAGCATAACTCTAGAGAAACCGCCAATAGCATCGAAAATGATGATTTCAAAGATAAAGAGACTAAACGGAAAGTGAGTTAGATAATATCCTTTAGGTTTTAACAGTGGAAAACATACCGGTGGCATGCTCGTCCGGTTCTCGTTCACATTGCTATAGCCCTGTGTCATAGATGGCTTGATAGCATTACTCGATGATTTTGGAAGTGGAGCTAGTTGTTTTTGGGAGCTTTTCAACTCAATATTTGACCCTGAAATTAAAATAAAACACTCCAGCAAATACGTTGTTAAGAGGATTATGTCAGTAATATAAATAATAGGACCAATCATGAAGATCCGATTCTCCAGTGGCATGAACTTTAGACCATATGCGAAAAAAACCCCATTAAATGTTAAATGAACGCGATTTTAAAAAGTACTGCAATTATAACAGAGTTCTAACTAACTTACTGGTAATTGAAATTGGTAATCGTAGCTAATACCATTTTGAAAAGTACCTAAAATCCCATAAGTAAAACAAAAAGATCACACCAGAAAACACTGGCTGAGCAGTATGGATATGAAATTGGTTAGAATCCGAGTAGTGATGAGGCAATGAAGAGGTGCTGTAGCCTAAAGTCTTAAGCCCGATAGACGCACCTGTAGATGGCCGTGGCGAGCAATCATCTGAAAAATGGATTTGTGGTCATTTCTGCAAACTATATTTTGCTTAACCTCGGTATAAACTCGGATAAATACAATTATATTCATTGGTAAGCTAACCCGAGATTGTTGCAAGAATTAATTCGGCTAACTTTTCAGTGCCTTCGCCTTCGTTATTTCTACAGGGGAACTGATCCGAGCATATAACTCATGCCCACTCGTCCCTTCGATGTGTTTTCGTGTTCATACCGAGTAAAATTTTTTCTTCGCCGAATGAAGTAAACTCGCTAAGTAGTGATCGTTAATAAAGGACAGTTGTTGATTGATTGACAGTGCGTTGATAACGATTTGTTTTCTCCGAACAATCCATACCGCAACAGTCGGTATTGTGTTATCAGGCACAAAGAGAAGCAATATTTTTGACAAAACCGAACTTCATTCAACCGAGTGCTATTAATTCATGCGTGCGGTGCTCCACTCCACTGGATTCGACTCGATGCGATTACGAGGACTCACACCGCAAGAATGACCGGCTATGGAAAAACGATTAGCATGAAACCGGCTCTGATGACGGCGAAGGCGTTTAATGTTAGCCGAAAAAATTTCCGTAACGACCTCGTGTTCGCTTTTCAGAGAATGAAAATACAGAAATTTAAGCTTTATAGGAAAAAAACATTTCGTTCCAATATGGAACAACTGATGTTCGACCCTTGAACTGTGTACCGCCTCATCGAGGCTAGGTGTTCCCAGATGATGTAGACCGGCGTATATGTTCCCCCGCAGGATCTCCCAAGCTGAGGAGTCCAGCGTTTCCATCAGGAAGCTCAGCTAAGAGTAAACCAACACCAGGGTCTACCACCGCCCTAGTATCAAACTAGTCGCATGGTGGCGAATCTTCCTCTGGTCCACAGAGGCGGCGACTGCTTGTGGTGGTGACGACCTGCTGGGGCATACTTTGGCTAGGTTGACCTCGGGACTCCAGGGAATCACAATGGCTAAACCAGGAAAACTCCAAAAAAAGTGGAAAATAGACTGAGGCCTGCACAACCAGTGAAGACGGCCGACGAAGTTTCCAAGCAAACAACGACAGTGTTTCTTATCATCTATACTTTTTTCAAAGAAAAATGACAAGGAAACTTAACGAATAATAGTGAGTTCAGAGTTCCATGAAGAGTTTTGTTTTTACAAAAGAAAAACTAACCACTGTTTATAAACCATGACTTAGTAATAATTCTGACAACTGCAGAATATCGCTAAACAGTGTTACACAACTTCACACAAGGTATGCTATCTGAACAGTCTACGCGTTAACATTCCACTACTATTGTAAACGGAAACACTAGTAGGTATAAACGAATAGCATGAGCTATTCACGGTTATTTTTGGTAAGTAAACAAATTTTGATGAATGATCCGATACTACAATGATGCTGAGAAATTTGCTAAACTATGGACCGCAGGTGTCTGTGGCGTGAATCGAACTTAGTCATTACCTTTTCAGGCGACCAACGTGTTCATCACTACACATGCGTGTCCCTTGTTTAGCACTTCTCTCAGCCGTGTTTTATAAGCACTATCAGCAATCACCCATCAACGGGATTGTAGCGAGCACAAATCGGTATTAAACCCAGTTAAGCTGAAGCTGCAGTATAAATCACAATGTAATCACTTTTCATTCACTGCCTATTCTTTTTTCCTAAGGCTGAGAAAGAAAAGTGAAACGAAGGACAAGCATGGTATGGTGGTGGGCACGTTCGCCCCCGGAAAGGGTAATAACGAGGTTCGATCTCCGTCGCAGACACCTGTGGTCCGGAGTTTTGCAGAAACCTCAACATCATTGCGGTTGTCTTTCACATCATGCCCTATCATGAAAAAGAATAGGCAGTAAATAACAAGTGATTGCTTTGTGATCCAATACTAGCTAGTTCGTCTAACGTAGAAGATAAAGACCCTTATGTACAGGGGTACATACTATGGACAGATAATGTCAAGAAAAAAGATTGGAAACGAATATAACAAGCAGAACTAATTTCCTGGCGAAACACTCACTCATATCATATTGCAGCCACTTTTGTTGTGAGCCATTCTCGCCTTGTGTATAGTACTTTAGCGCATCAAGAACTGCTTGCGGATTTTGTTGTTGTTCTTGCTTTGAGATTTGCGATTCCATTAATAAACGTGCCCATGCCGATGGCATACCCTGAATTATAAAACGATTTTAAGCGTATATTACGTCGCCCTACAAAAGTAAGCGATTCATTTACTAGTATAACACCTACTTAATATGAGTTTAATATAAAGAATTTTATAAATTAGTTAAAATGTATGAAGTTCATTCTACACAACAAGATGTTTATTTGAGACGGACGACGGGAGTCAGAATGCAATTCTGCGCTAGTGTAATACAACACAACTGCTGCACACAACTCAATAAATTGAGATTTAGAACGTTAGATTCTACGAATCTCTAGTGCGAATTGAATTGAATATGTTGATAAAGACCACATAAAAGATGAAAATGAGAAAAGTCAAGATCTTTAAAGACACTAAAGACGAGCGCTAGGAACACATTTCAACCGCCGCAACATTTCAACCTGCATAATAGAAACATTAAGAAAGAACCAGACAGATATTGCTGTAGGTTCCAGTTCGTTCAATGACTGAGAACTTCCTAAACACAAATTCGTTAACCATGACCACTACTTAAACGCGGCCATTAAGAAAAATAAACATTCATAAACATTTACTCCTAAATAACCATATCCATAAGTTAGCATCCCCTCTGAAAACACAATTAATCACCAAAATCATAAACCTTTCCCATATACAAAAAACGTAACAGATGTTATTCGATTTTCTGAGTAGACCACTGATACCGGCAAATTCATCTCAGTTCGTAGACCTCCTTCAATGTTATGTCACGAGTTTAGAATAATTGCTTAATTTTAAATGCAGCGACTTAAAAAAAGTAAAAAGAGAAATAAACTATACACATAATAGGTCTAATATCCTTGAATTGGCGCATGTGGCGCAGTGGTTAGAGGCGCCACTGTGGCACACAAATGGAATCGATCCCCGCGCCCATGGCCCACCAAGCCTTCGATCCCTCCGCGGTCGGCAAATTGGTACCAGACTTGTCTGGGAGGATAGCAGCACCTGCTCAATACATCGGTAGGCCTCCACGAGTCATTGTAAAGGCCAGATATACATTCAATCACCTCTAACGATACTTAATGAAGTCGAATGCATGGCGCATTCCTCAGGGATTGATCAACGCCGAGAGCTTTATTTTTATACCTTTAAATCCATCATCAACATTTTAGAATTTCCTCTGTTCCGTTACCTCCTGGTGTATGGTTTGGTCGATTGCGGTCAACTTGACCCTTTAAAGCTTTGAGCAAGGTGAAATCCGTCGAAACGTCAGCTTGTTCGTAAATAGAGGATAAGGTAACACCTCGTGCTTGCTCAACAGGAATAAAAAGAATTATTTAATCATCAGAAATTCATCAGCCCTCTTATTTTTTTATCTAAAGCACAAAGACATGCATAATGGAACAATTTTTGCTGCATAGAGCAAAAACCTTAAGATGATATGGTACTTTATCTCACTCCTTCGATTATAAAAAACTACGAAACCAATTTACCATCACTGCTGAAGAAATAGAGATTATTACGCAAAAATAAATCTTAAAAACTTTGCGTACTTAAGGCGATCTTTTTTCAGACTACTGTAGCACTTAACGAAAAACAATACAGTATGCAACAACCTTCAAGGAATGAAATCAAGTCAACTATGCGAGACATAGGATTTCTATATATAAAAGCAAGTGGTCGTAGAACAAATGGCTAATTAACAAATAGAATTCGTAACTGTAAATGAAAAAACGGACGGGAACAGTATACAACCACAATGTTGCTGAGAAATCTGCAAAACTTCGGACCGCAAGTGTCTGCGAACTTGAGGAACGAACGCGCTCACCACCACACATTGCAGGTTCTTCGTTTCGCCTTTCTCACAACTAGTTTTCTATCTACCCCAGTGCCACGAACAAAACATCCATCAACGGGATTGATCCGGGGAGCACAAATCGGCATTGAACCCAGTTAAGCTGAGTCTGTAGTCGAAATCACAATGTTTCCTTTTTATTTGCTGCCCAGTAAATTTCGTTACAAAAGTAGATCGGTAAAACCTTCTCACCACCCTCTCAGACCGAGAACTATAAAGAGAATAACCGCACTGATAGCTGATAAAATCTGAAGCGAAACTACCACTAACCGTAAATTCACCCGTGGAAGGGTCGTAACCAACATGAACAGTATGTTCGAAATTACTTGGTTCCGATATTACCGGCTTTTCCGGTGTGTCCTTTTTCTCTCGATTCTCTGAAAGGCAGTAGTACTTTCTCTTGTACAAAAAACAAAAAAAAGAACGAAAGTAAGGACAATATAGAAGCACCTACTTCGTGATATTAACAAGTAAGAATTCTTCTACTGGTTGATCAAACACTGAACTATATGACATTTAGAATTAACAAAAAAAATTCGGCGAAATTACTTAAAACCTCACTCTTAACGAACGGATTCGTCATACTTTTCTTCTTTTTACCAGAATCCAATGGTTCTTTCGGTAACGGTTTTAAACCAACGACCTAAACAAAACTATTTTACTTGGTTCAAACAATAACTGGTAATCTATATAATGCTGCAATGAATGCAGATACGTGTTCCTTTCCACAAAACCACTACATTTAAAGAAGTTCAAGTACCCAATTAAATATTCACCTCCACTTATTTTAAAATTCTACTATTCTTTCACATTCAACGATAATAACCTGACGTATGGATACATGGACAGATAGAATATACTACACATTTCAACTGAATCAGGTATCTGCCGAGCTATTTTTAAAACTACTGTTTCTAAAATGTGGGCACAACGACAGATTTCAAGTTAAACCACATACAGAAGAAAAAGTAACAATGAACTCTTAAAACAACAACAACAACAATCAGATTTCGTGTTTTGTACTGATACACTGCGCACATTCGACAATAGATTTAAGTGTAAAATATTGTAAGCAAAATTTTTCTTGAAACAGCACCCACCGACTGCTCCTTAGCGGTGCCCGATCCGCCGCTACTAAATCGTAGCGGTGGAGGAGGCGGCTTGTCATCGTAGGAGGAAGCGACGCCGCGCATCGTCGTTCCGGAAAGCGCCGCCGATGACGACTAGCGGAAAACAAGCAAACGACAGCTGAAAAGGCACTGACGGTCAGGGGCACACTTCTTCTCTAGTGAACGACGACGAGAAAAGAATCGAGAATAACGAGAGTTAACGAAAACATGCTACGATCGTCGTAACATCAGAATGCTTTGTTTGATGAGGTTAGGCGACGTCGTGATAATAACCTCGAGAAAAATGTTCGAAAAAAAACGCATATCCCATACACCGAGCACACTAGCTATTACGGATTAAAATGGGATAACGAAGGTTTGTCGATATTGACAAAAGTAACCAAACACTGCCTTTCTATTCACTAAAAATTGAAATCTCACAGACGAAATGTAAAACTTTGAAAATGTGCATACAGACGCCTAAGAGGCAATTCTAACACGATCGGAACAGGGCTAAGTATAACTTTTAACTCTGTGGTGTAACCCAACTTTGAACGACTATGATACATAAGTAGTTGCCATAACACAGATGTGAAGCCAAAACTTCCACTGAAAAACAGAAAACTTAGTGTTTGGACGAGGAGTTCTCATGAAGCGCTAACAAGAGACAGAACTTCACATGAGCTGAACCTATAAAAGTAACCTGTACTGGAAAGAAAATGATTGCCGATGAGATCAAGAGAACGCGAAAAGTAATCAAGAGAACGAGAGAATGTAGAAACTCCTAAGCTGGGGTAGGAGTACAGTAATTCGTAACTTGTTGTTCTCTGATATGATTAGTTCTAACAGTTACAACTTGACGAACGGCAAAAGAATGCTTCCCCAACCTAAAGCAATTAAAAAAATCTAAGAACAAAGCAAAATTCATGTGTGTTTAGAACTACAGAGTTGTACTAACGGCACTATGAAATTTCATTGTTCACTTAATGTTTGGGAAAGAAGGACACGTATCCCAACATGCGTCATACAAGGCCCAAATATTCATAGTACACATACAATCTCAATTAGATTAGAACGAGTACCGATGGTCATTACCAGTTATGATAAACTGAGTGGTCTCAGTTTTCTCACTGCTATCTCAATCGCGAGACTAGCGAAGATCGATTGTGGGGCTGAGAACGGATGCAGGAACAAATGAGAGTCGAGGATAAAGTTCTAGCGATGCAATGGGTTCCACGATTCCTCCTCGTTGGCGTCAATCCGGAATTGCGACGAATTCGCCAGTACTGCAGTATCGCACACAGCGACACCATGAGAAGCACGGCGGTGGTCGGCGGCCCTGATTGTGTGTGTGGTGGTCGCGAACGACGCGACGGCGGCCAATCGCTTGGGCCACCCATTAATCACTGGCTGGCATCCAACGCATTCGTCGTCTCACCATCATTACCTAAGTATTCGCCTTCCTGAACGGACTTCACCAACAGCTACAAATACACACCACAATTAACCTGACAGCACTAATTATGCCATTCTCAGGCAAAAAAAAAAGCCAGAAAGAGCGTTGCGTTCAAAACTGCAACGCGGAGCTCGATCGTGTCCGAAAAAGCGCATATGAAAAAAAATACGGCGCTGAATTGTGACGACAAGAGCGCGCACGGTTTCGAACATTGTCGGATAGAACAAAAAACGTTGTCCATCGGGGTTGCATGGACCCAACAACAATGTCATGTTGTTTTCCTAGGACACTACTATGAAATTTAGAGACGAATAACGCGCACTAACCGCAGCAACTGGTGAAAGAAGAAGAAGAAGAAGAAGAAGAAGAAGAAGAAGAAGAAGAAGAAGAAGAAGAAGAAGAAGAGGAATCGCTGATGGCGATTTCAACCCTACAGCGGCTCTGCTGTTTCTTAAAAGCCTAAAAGATTGTAACGCGACAACGTAAAATAACAACGTACGGATTTGACTTCATGGATTATAAACAAACAAAGACCATCCGAAAAGTTGGCTACTTCGGTAAAGTGACCTAATACACGACTAATTCGTTACTTAGTAACGATTTTCTAAACAGCGAATATGCTTGAACAATCGTTAAGTGCTTGACAAGAACAAGTCGAAGGACTAGAAGAAAATCCCAAGCAACACAAGTGAGTGTCCCGACGCAAGCCGCATTTCAGAAAAGGAAATATTTACGTTTCGACGAAAAAAAAGGAAAAAGAAAAAAAATGGAACAACAATATAATGTTGAACATTCATGGACTCGCTGTTGAATCGTTGCAAAACGAAAAGCGAAGAGCAACAATATTACACAATGATTAATACGAAATCGAATGGTCAGATCGCACAATAGAACTTATACTGTAAGTCCAAACCAACACTTAAGAATGATAATATCGGCCAATAAGCCAAGAGTGTTTACACTGAAATGTATGTGATAGACGAAAGCACACAGACGTATTCTTATATACACTATATAGTAATCCAGACATACATACATACATACCTACATACGTACATACACACATACATACATACATACATACATGCAATTCATACATATACATACATGCGTACGTACGTATGCATGTACATACACAAACATTACATAGAAGCATACATACAAGCATACACACGTTCACAAATTTTGTCTTCCCAGAAGGTTTTTCCGTCATCCTATTCCTAAACCTATAATATGCGAAAGCAGTCATGATCTAGTATGAAACGGTTTCTTAAATTGGACTAAAAACAAGTAAGAAAGTGGATAAATGAGCCGATCGCATGGTGTCTTGTCGTTGGTGGTAGTGACGCCCCGTCGGCCAGCCCATGACGAAAGTTGCCGCAGTCGTCACCGACTACGCGATCGATGATGTGGTGGATTGCACTCGGTATCAGTGGCCAAATTACGGTTACTCACAAAGGCGGATAGGCACCGATCGGTAAGGATCAGTAGGTCTAGCACCCTAACTACTTCGACTAAGGTCAAATCACCAAGTTTTGAGTAAAACTGAAGATTGTTAGCTTTTTATTTGCTGTCTTTTATTATTTCCCACGGCGGGATATGATGTGAAACAAAGCCGCTATGATGCACAGATGTTTGCAAAACTTATTCCCACTCCGTTTCGAACCTCGATTACCCTTTCCGGAAGGTTACTTGCTACATACTACACCAGTGAAGCTCTTCCGTTGGATTTCTCCTAGCTAGTTTTCTACCTAACGGTGTCGTCAGCAATCACCCGTCAGCGGGATTGATCTGTGGAGCACAATCGGCATTGCACTTTTGAAATTTTCTGAAATTTGAGTTAAAGCGGAAAGGCTTGAGGCTTAGTGAGATGGAGCTGTCTTATTTGGCTGGATATCGTTGCAAATGTCATTTGAATATTATTTAAAATAACAAGATAACAAATAAATATCATTTGACTACTGGAAAGGTAGAGTAAGAAGCACTATCCTTGATAATTTTAGGCTTCTGGATTAAAATCGAGCAGATGACCAACTTCATCAAAAATTGAAGAGGATGGCGAATCGATGAGTTGATGAACTGTTTTCTTAACGAGTTGCCACGAGGTTATTATTGCAATATTTATTCCGGATAGCTGAGGGTTTCGGCAGTTTGAACTTCTTTGAGGACCTGCAGGGACCAAGTTGGCACGTAATTTACTCAGTTAGATACTTTCATAACCGAAACAGAACATTGTAATAACAAACTCGTGTCTGCTCATCAAGAAAACAATGAATTATTGATCAATGCCGAGGTTAATAGGAAATCGGTCCTGGTGGAATAAGTTTATGCTTAGGCGAATCGCTAGTCAACAACGCATTGGTTCAATGAGCACACTATCTCGTGATCAGAACAGGTTTACGAGGTACATACATTACCAGCTGTCTCATTTTAGCGTCCTATGTTGAAATTCGTCCATCTGGACAATCTTTGATATCTTTGATAAGAAGCGCGAATGTTAGTTCAATCATGTAGAAAGTTGTTAATTAAACAGAAAATCGCTTAGGAATGTCGTTACTCAAAAGCATGGTTTAATACTTTGATTCCCGTCAATCGGCGAGGTCATAAAGAGTCAAAATTTCGAGGAATCCATTCTAAAGTGAAACCTCAGCAGTCATAATTCCATAGTGTTCAGTTTAAGTGCATTTGTAACAAGACATTTTCGTAGCGAATGATGTGTTTCGCGTTAACGTCAAGCACTTACACAGATATCGCAACTATTTGATGAAATGTCAGGAAATATTTCATATCAGACGATTACACCGAATGATTGGCAGTGCTATAGCCGACAATGGAGCGCTACTGGAATGATACGCCACCAAAACCAAAAATGTAGCACGAAGTTGTAGATTTCAATTATTAGCATTTGTAGTTCTTTTCTTCTTCTTGTGATTCTAATGTTGCAAGTTTTGCTACAATAATTAGTTGTGGTTCCTCATTTGAAATATGTCCTATCGTGTTCAGCACATTTTCTTTCTTGTAAGGCGAGATGTAGCACATTGTGACTAATAGTTTACGTTTATAAGAGACAGAATCGACGCGGCGCTTTAAAAGGCAGTTGTATACCCGAACTTCGTGACTTTTGTAGCCAGTTTTCAAGTTGGAACTAAGTAAATCAACACGAGAAATACAGTAGCGGACGAGAAGCGTATAGATAAATGCCGATCACTGAAGGCTCATATTTTGAAACAGCAGCTACAAAATCACTGTAGTATATTGTAAGTTTTGTACTTCTCGGAGACTGTATTTAAGGTTGTCGTATATCACAATAAATGCATTCATTAGAGAGATATTTAGGAGACGTTGATATTGTCATGGCCTATAGTGCCACAGAGTTCGTGAACGTTCTCTATTATGAGTTTTCTTTTCATCCAAGCACTAAATTTCTCACATTCGTCGCGTCCTTGCTAACCCTAGTACTTTTTTATTTGAAACAGTGTTTGGTGGTTTTTAGAGTGCTCATAATAGAGACACCAGTTCACGCTCTAAATACCGAGTCTTACAAATTTTATGACTATACTAACAATAATAAAATAGTTAGTGAGTCATTTCATCGTTCACTAAGCCGTAACTACTTCTTGGCGCTAAGTGGCAGCTGATCGATAGAGAAAAGAGAAAAACGAGTTAAACGAGTTTATGTAATAGTTGGACGTCTAATAACACATATGCTCGTAAATGATTAGAATCCAGACCATAATTATTAATTTATGAGGACCGTATTTTCATGTTAATATTCACTTTTAAACAATGTGAACGAAGCGATAAATTGTCCAAGTAAGCTATAAATTCCAACGGAAAAAGAACACACCAGATTCTATTTAGATTGATAAAAACATATTTTAATATATTTATATTAATTATTGCTCTGTTATGGCAACGACTTAAATGAATTGTTCATGAAGTTTCTTAGCGATTTACCAGACAAAGCATAGATTCGATGTAACCGAGGAATGCAGCAACACTTTCAAAAAGCGTTGTGGTGCAAGAACGATGGTATGGATGACTGGCTGGAAGGAATAGATAGGGCATCAAAAAGGAGAACAGAGAATGACACGATTAGCGCTAGTGCAACTGATAACATTGACATTCACTAGCCATTCAGAGGTAGATATCAGATGGCAACACAAGATTTTCTTCTTGATGCTTCCTTTTGAGAAAACTTTTTGTTACTCATAAAAGAATCAGCGAATCTTCATTCGTATGCCTTTGGAATCATTTTAATTTCAGAACAAGGATATGACCGTTTTCTAATACAACAATGCTATCAATCATTCCACGTCGTTTGGAAAATGAACGTCGTTAAGCGCAGCTCATAATCAGATAACGTCATAAATGAAGTCGGCTCTTATTCTGATCGTGATTATAACAGAGGTTGAGTTAGCGCAGTGTTTAGTGCTGCCGTCGATAAGGAAATAAAGGCGATAGTTCGATCTCCCCCCAACGCTCTTCCCTATCCAGTCCACGCGGGAATGCCTTAGCACGGCTATCTCTAAGATTGCAAGGAGAATTGACGCGACCAGCAATTGACGGCATTCATAAAGAAGACAAAATCCTCAAGCAGCGGGTGAAACAATACGAGAAATGTTCGAAGACCTAGTGTGATCCGCCCAATAGACGTGTGAGGGGTCACGTAAAAGAAATTTATGATAAGACAAGAATATTCATGTCGTGAATGATTTATTCTTTCTGTTGAAAAGATACAGATAGAAGATTTTTGCTAGATCAAGTACCGTCCGAATAATTGAGTAGTTGAAAGAAAAAAATCCTATGTTTGCTTTTGTTCTTTTTTTCGGTTTTTCTCAGAAATAAGTTTTTTTTCTTTTGAGAACGAATATTGGAGTTCGAAATTATAAATCAACAAAGCATTTTGCAGTATTTTATTACATAAACACCTACACTTTTCATCCTCTCATGGTCGCTTGTCAATGGCGCGTGTCGGGCTCGTCGGACCACGTGTCATTAGAGCTCAACTGAAACGTATATTGAAATGAAGACGTACGGTCCGTGAGCCAGCACAAGAAGGACAGCGAACCGGCTTCTTGAAACTATCGTTCTACTGTTCGGTCCACTCATATTTTCTCCATGGGCCTCTAAAGTCCGCGCATCGGCTGTGTTCTTTGCATGTTACCGTAATCGTGGACACCTCTTGTGTCTTATGAAAAAAAATTCCTCTAATTTTCTTCTAAGCATGATATTATTAGCTTTCCACATGGTTTGTGTGATAGTTGAAGTCTATCCCTACGTGTTCCATACTTTTCATGTTCATCCATCCCATCCGAAACGCCTTTTTGCACATACAGATGAGAATACCTGTCCACGAATCAGCCCCAGTATAAAATTTTTGTTCGAGAAGCCGTCGATTGATCATAAAGTGTAGTTAAGGTTTTCTTGGTCAAAAAGTGATGTGTTTACATGAAAACGTTAAAAAAGAAGCAGTTTTGTTTAACCCTGTGCACTAAATAGTTGTTATAATGCAAAAGGTCCAACCCTTTCACTACCGCCGTCGTCTACGCGTGGTTGGCTAGTCGGATGGCGTATTACTGGAGCGTACTAGAGGTGCCTATTGAAGTCAGTGCTCTTGGTCGCATGGTCGTGAAACGGTTAATGTTATCAGTAAATCGAAATACTCCACAAACCATTAAAGCAGAATTAAATGGTGAAAGTGTTTGCCACGTTGAGATCTGGTAACAAAACGTATGTATTCCTAGAAGGGGCACACTAGCGCAGTGACTACAAGCTCACCGCAATATACATGGCATCGATCTCGAGTCCTGGGCCCAGCAAGCCCTCCATCCCTACGGAGTCGGCAAATTGATACCAGACTTGTCTGGGAGGATAGCAGCACTGGCTCGATACATCGGTAGGGCCACCGCGAGTCATCGTATAGTCCAGATATGCATGTGGTTATCTCTCACTATGCTTATTGAAGTGAAATGCATGGCGCATCCCTCAGGAACGGGTCAACACTGAGAGCTGTAGAGCTCTAACCGTTATCATTTGTATTACTGGGACCGAATTTTTAGAGGTGTTTTGCAATGCAGATAGGGTAGCTGGTTCAACCACTCTCCTCCTGCAAAGTCAGCCGCACTCCTCGGGATCGATAAACGAGTACCGAACATCTCTGAGAGCAAAAAAAAAGCACGGAATTGTTATATCGCCAAGCTGCTGTAAGTAACTGTATAGGCCATATGCGAATTCAATTACTCGGGATCGCTAAATTGATACCAAACGTCTACGGAAACATAAAAGAAACTCCGATTTGTTATATCGCTACACAATTGTAAATCACTGTATAGGCCAAAGGTGCACTCAATTACATCAAAAACGCTTCTGAAGTCGAATGCATAAAGCATTTCTAAATGGTTGATAAATGCGGAATACTTTAGTAATGGAATGCTTTGAATGCTATGAATGTACTTACGGTGTGGTAAAAAGTATCATAATGATAAATGTATGATTTAATTAATAACGTTCAGGTATCTAAAAGCATGCATTTAGGCTCTAGCAGGTTTCTCGCTGTAGGATAGACAGCGCTGAGAGAAAGTGGATTCTGTAGCGGAATTAGTCCAGTGATTCTTTGTTACATTAAACATTCTACCCAGGAATCCAATCAATTATCACATATATCTTTTTTATGCATTTACAACAAATTATTACTATCCTTTCAATTTTGTTCATTTTTTAGCAGTTGACTCACTTACGTGCATTGTTTGTTCGCTCTTCTTTTTGCCTCCTCTTGCCTTGCTCATGACTCAGTGCAATTTAACCTTTCTGCGACGAAACTGTTTCTTGATATCTGACAATAATTTGTTGATTACTCGAGTGTCTTAGGAGTTCATTAGATTGTAGATTTATAGAAGAGACTTTTATCCATCTCAGTGACCTCACGTATAAATTTGTTATAGAATCCTTTCAAATCAATACATTTATAATCGATTCTTTAGAAAAATTCGTGGTGAAGTGTAAGCTTTTAAGATTTTCAACGGAATGGCGGCAATTGAGAAAATAAGGATACATTGGAGAATGCCATCAAGTCACATTAGACGAAATGTCGCTTTTTCTTTCACCTTCGTGCTTGAAATATGAGCCTTGAAGCAATGAAGTAGAGGAAATACATGTCATAGACTCCAGAAAATAAGGACTTGTAGTGAAACCAGAGAATTCTTACCTTATGAGAGCAAGCATCTGTAGATTCTAATAGTTTTTAATGCAATTAATAAAGTTCGCCATGAGCTGAGACATACTGCCATGTTGACTTAAAGTTGAAAGCTACCGTTTGTTTCGCATACTATGTCTCCTAAGAAGGCCACGTTGTCGCACAGGTTTTAAGCATTTTATGTTCTCAATGCCATTCCCTTAAAGAAAGCAGAGTATCCATCCATCATTTCTAGTAGAACTTTTGAAAAAGAAACTCCAGTCGAGTCATTTTAATACAACTGAAGAATTGCTTCAACGATGATTTCAGTGAACTCAAGAGAAAAACCAACCAGATAAAATAGCTTGCAGCACATCCGAATTTTTTTAAATTCCTAAAATTTTTTAATGAAGAAGAATAGTGAGACGGAATAAGGGAGAAAACCATTTTTTAGAGGATGTTAACAGATTGCACTATTCTGTACAGAGATGAGAAATTGGCCGCAATAACTAACAGATGCACTCATCACTCAATTTAGGCTCAGTGAGTTTGTTTGTTGATGCCTATACATGGAAGCCATGGATTTCCCCAAGGATGAGTGAATGAATGGTTAAAATCAATGAGCCGAAGAGTTTTCAAGAAGGCTTAATAAGCTTCGGCTTGTACGAAATGATTACTGACTAGCTTCATCTCCACATTATGCTTTTCAAAAACTTTTTGAAAATAGAAAAGCACGTACGATTTTTCGATGAGAACAATAATAATGAGCAAAGTGAGTTATAATGTTAGTTTGTTAAAAGTCGTTTTAATTACTGTATGGAAAGCGTTCACTCACCACCACCACATATCTTCTTCTTTTTTGACAACATATTTTTTTCTCCTGAGGAGGAAAACGAAGAATTTATTAACAATTGAACCAGGATGTTTACCAAAAAATCACTTTCTGGCATAATCACTTAAACAAAGAACAAATCGTACATTACTATTTTGATACCACAAACGAGTTAATCTTTAGAAGGGATCCCCACGGTCTTGGCAGAAACACGAATGTGAAGAAGGTACACATTCACCATTTCACAAATATTGGCGACCTAAAACCCTCAAACAAGACCAAGGAAGAATTCTTCTTTGGCAGAAAAATATTAATCAAGTGGGATGTTTACTGTACTATGTGCTATAGATGAAGGCGGTTCATCTAGCTTTTTTCTTCGGAATGTCTATGCCATTGCTCATTGCGCATGATTTTTTGCGATTGAAAGTAATACCGTAGTAATTGCTGATAAATAAATCGTCCTAAGATGATGTCGTCAACACTGTATCATCAACAAAACGTAACATTGAGATCAGGTAGGGTATAATGGGACACACGTGAACGTATATATAGCCACTTACATGCATAACGTCATGTCAATTGAGTACGGTATACGATGTTGAAGTTCTTGTTTAAACGTGCTCAATCTATTCCTCACACTCTTCAGTCAAAGGACTTCTTCAGGCATCGATCGATTCTAAAGTGAAAAGTGTTCAACAGCAAATTCATCTTTTGCTTCTTTCTTTCACCGCATCACAGCCCTTGACGACTCTTTTTCATTCATTTCGCTTTCGAATAACAACTGTCGCCGAGTTTTTCCTCTTTCGCTCTGTTGCTTTTTGCCTCTGCTATCGAATTCACTGTACAGTAAGATCGCCAGCAAAATTTCAACGTTTGTTGCATGTTGAAACAATAATGAAAGTCTTCAATGCGACCACCTAACACATAGTCTAAAGTTCAGTGAGGAATACGAAGAACAAAGGGTAAAGATAAAGCTCTCCGCCTTGATTAATCCCTGATGGATGTGTAATGCGCTCGACAAGCTCTGGTAGATGTGATTGAATGCATGTCTGGTCTATACAGTAACTCACGGTGGCCTACCGATGCATTAAGTCAGTGTCACTATCCTCCTAGACCAGATTGATAGCAATTTTCCAAGCCCGAAGAGATCGAATAGCGCGTGGTGCAGAGTTCAACCAATGACCACGGTTGTATTGCAGGGCACTTTTAACTAAGGCATGCACGTGTCCCAATGGAAGACATTATTCTTCTAAAATATCGATCATTTTGGCGAAACCGATTGTAGACGGATAATGTTGCTTCTCACATGCTTGTTTTCTTTTTCTACAGATCTCGAGAAAAGCTTTCTTCAAACATTAGTGATATTCGATATGCTTTTATAAGCTAAGCAAGTGTGTTTGATAATGAATGCCTTAAAACAACAGAAATTGCTTGAGTAACCGTTTGTCAGCATATCAAATACCACAAATCCGTTTGTTACATTGTCAAAGTGTCCAGAATTTTAGCGAATATATAAACGGATTCAGTTCTTCAAATTTAAGTAAGTGCCAAATCATAGTGTATTTCACGGAATAATTCACCTGTTTTAACCTGCTGCATGGGATCGCGTCTAGTGTAGTGTAAGACTTTCGCTGCATTACAGACGTAACCTTTGGTTCGATTACACGCAGGGACAAACAGTACTCCTTCCACCGGGGACTGGAAAATTGTTATCAAATTTAGCTAGAGGTATACCGGCACTGATTTGATGCCTTGACAAAACAATGCAAGTCGTTGTGCATACCATATATTAAGTCACCAAGATGGTGCTACGAATGAAGACGAATACAGAGCACTTCTTTTAGGCACCGATTAACTCTCAAAGATTTGTCTTCTATGCTTTAATCAGCCATATGATTAATTCACTTGTAACCAGCACAGCTAACCTGGGCGCTTATGGTTTCAAACCCAACATTTTTTATCTATGTATACTTAAGTATTTCAGCGACAAGAGGATTTCTGCTACAGACTAACAAATTTTTCATCAATCAGTGAACTATGCTAAAGACTCAAGTATGAAATGTGTGTGCATTACGATCTGATCACAATGTAAAACGCTTTCTTATTCCAATACGACCCAACCTCACTTCTACTGTGCGGTTTCCAGCATTTCTCACATTCGATTCGTTTCCCCACATCCATTATCCACGAAAGCCTTCCAACTTTTTACGTGTAGCTTAAGCTGCTGAATTAGGATTTTGCTTTCATCTTTAATGTCATAGAATTCTGGTCGAATCGATTCTCTTTAAGTCTTAAGGTACTCGGGCGGGAGGTTTCTTGGTTAGACTGCAGAGAATGACTTTTTTGCAGACAAGCTACCAATTTCACGACCACGGAAGATGAGACACTTGGTGAGCCTGGTACATGGTAGAACTAACACAGTCGTCGTGATGATCGGCATCATGACCACCGTAATATCCGCCTCTATGTTACTTCTTCTACATCTTATATCTTACATAAGAAATGCAAAGCTGTTAGTATAAACAACTGGAAAAAAGAACATTTTTTGGTGACCTGTATCACCTGTAGTCCCGTTGATTATCGAGTGACTCCAGCGGGCGCCAGACAATTTTCCACTTTTACCCATAGGGTGCAAGTGCAGCCCAGCGGGTTCTGCTCGCTCTAGAGATTAGTCGGGCATCATATCTTTCTTCTAGGCTCTTCGTGAAGAACCCTGACCATCAAGTCGGTGGTCTTGTTGCAGTGCGTTTAACATCCCGAGGAATTCAGTCACTAACGGTTCTTTCCCATCGGTTGTCACTCAAACGCATTCCGTGTCCGGCCAACCTTATCTCCGACTGTTTGGCGTACAGAACGCCATTTTTCACTTTTGATCGTTAACGCAGGTCGGAGCTTCAGATCACATCCCTTGTGTGGAACGGGAAACTTCTAGCATCGTCCTTTCGACTGCACGTCCTATGACGCTGAGTGATTTTTCATCCTGCCTACGCAGCGACCAAGTTTCTAACGCATACGTTAGGGCAGGATGTAGCGTTTAATCGAAAAGGTGGGCACGGAGTCGGGTGTTCTTTGTTCTCTTCACTACATCCTCGATGCTCTTGAAAGCTCCCCAAGCCGCTCGCTCCCTTCTGCTCAGCTCTGGCGCTATGTTGTTCATTATATTGATTTCCCGACCTAGATAGACATAATTGGAGCATTCGGAGATATTCGTTCCATTGAGCGTGAATGGGGCATACGAAACCAATCCGTTCTTCATGAACATCGTTTTTGTGAGATTTAGTCGAAGACCACTCTTTCCACAAGTTTTAGACTATTCGACTAGTAATACATAATCTATCAAAGGCCTTCTGTAAATCGATGAAACTGAGACAGAGCGGTCTTTTGTACTCTCGCGATACTATTGAAGAGATCTGAGTAGTATTCGTGAATGATTTTCTCCATTGCTTTTCCGCACGCTGTAACTGTTCCGTCTGGTCGTAGGAGTGCAATCATCGTGGTCTTCTAATTGGCGAAGCTTCAGTGGATTTTGCGAATGCTTTTCCCAGCCTCTGCGGCTTCGACCATTACTGCTGCTCTTCTCTCTTTAAGATCTTCTTTTATCGTCTCTCTGCATTGTTTTTCGACGTTAGTTTTCGGACGACGTTAGTTTGCGGTTGCCAGCTCGAGTGTTTCTAGAGAAGGACGTCTCTCGGTGACTTTCGAACTCTCAGCTTTCATAACGCTAACGTGAAGATGTTGAATGAGCCGATCGTATTCCTCGTCGATTTTATGGACAACGGCATCTTCCCAACAGCCGACTAATGAATTGAATAAATCCCAGTTTGCGGTAGTTCTGGGACTTCGGTTTTGGAATTTAGCAGCTTTTTCTCCTTTCCGCGAAGAATAGAATCTTGCACGAAGGAAACGGTGGTCTGATCCCGTGTAGAATTTTAGGACATCGACATCGGTTAGGCAAAACCTTCGGTTTACCATGATATGGTCTATTTCGTTGTGGTACTTTCCATTGGGAAACTCCCACGTCCAGCGCTGAAGGTGGGCTTCTGGAATTGCGAGTTACCATGGATTGTATTGGTCACCATGATAAACTCAGTGAAATTTCCAATGATGACCTAGAAGAATGTGTTGTGGACTTCTCTGTAGAACTTCTCCAAGTCCATATAGAACGCTTCGACTTCTTCTTCGTCATAGTATGATGTCGGGGCGTAAACGACGAATATTGTCAAAGCCAGAATTGATCCACATCTTTTTAATCGTGAACGTCCGGTTTCGGTTGTAAGCTGCTGGAATGAATCGATGTTCATGGACAAAGTCGTGTTGACGAGAACGCCAACGCCGCCGACTCCTCTACTGTCGCATGTTCCTAGAAACAGTTCTTCTCCGGTGTCATAGACTGGGTTGAATGGGTGGCGTCGTCTGCTCTCGGTCAGGCCGATGACGTCGTACCTTATCCTTCTTGCTTGTATGAGCAAGTCCTCTGTCGAAGACTCGGATGCAAGTGTACGTGTATTGTAGGTACAGATCGTCACCACAGTTTCTTGAAATCCAGGCAGCTTCCATTGGTCCTGAGATTTTAGCAGCCTCTCCGTACTCGTCCTACCCAACGCTACGAAATTCGAAGATCTTTCGGGGTCAGGGATTGAGGGGTATTTTTTTCCTGTGTTTAGCACTTTGATACCCACGTTATAGCTTGCTGGGCTCTGAACGTGGGGACTAGGTTTACTCACGGACAGCTTGCCAGGCTCTCCCAGAGTGGTCATGGAGCTTATTTGTTTTAGGCAACTCCTAACCGCCTCCCATATACTTCCCAGTCACTTGACTGCAGGCTTTTGGCCGAATTGACTCGTAGAATACAATCCGCATAAGCAAGAACGCACCCACACACGCATGCATGAATACGCCTAGCAAATACAGAAAGTATGTGCCAAATCGGCGCAACAGAAACAGGGAGTCCATCCACTGGATCCACCTGCGTCTCAGGGAAGCAAAGGTCGCCTTTGGTCCGCGATTAACCCCCTATCCACCACCAGGGAACGGGCCACGTAGCCTCGCGGCTAACCGGCTCGAGATCTCCCATGTGGGGAGAACTGTAGCTTTTGAATTTTTCGTGACTGATCCGTGACTGACTTTTTGGTCGTGAGTCACAAACTGTTGGTAAATCAAGGTATTTGAAGGGAAGGTCACAAAAGTATTTTCCCATAATTATTCTCTAAATTACGGCTCTTACTTGGATGTCATAGGACTAGTAACAATATGCTTCCAGCCTTTTTATATTTTTATTAGAAGCCTCAGTTGGTAAATCGCCTAGGGCAAAGTATTGTACCAAAAATTGCACGGCACCAAAAGTGTTAACGAAGTGAGAATCCAGCATCTTGTCGTATGCAGAGACTTTACCAGTGCATCAATTTGAATTTAGTTTTGTTCAACGCAGATTACTAATAAGACATGACACATTCATGTTATTCTCTGAACAGTAAGAAATTCGTGGCGATTGCTAATAATGTGTGTACGACAGAAATATTGGTGATTCATCGCTTTCAAAATTCCCTCAACGTCTGGCGTCAGAAGGAATCACCTTCTCATTTCATTCTTGATCGATAGGTTAAGCGATTAAAGTAATCTCCTTTTCAAAAATCCTAGTCGCAAAGCAGCAAGCCTCGAGCGGATCACTTGATGTGATAAAAATCTACGAATGGCTTAATATGGTCATTTCAAGATTTCAGGTAAAGCCAGACTTTGAGAGCATTCGACATCCTAGTGAAAGAAGATATCAAAGCCACATGGTGCAGCGAGTTCATCCGCTGTCAGTACATCCAAGCGATTGCCAAAAGTCGCCGTCAGGTTCTCAAGCAATGTTACCTTGCCCGTTAGCGCGCTTGCTCGTCAAGAGTTGCCGTGTCCAGCAGCGTGCCCGATGCTTAAGAAGGAGTGCTAATGTAGGACAGGCACGCCAGCGTTGTGTCAAGTAATTTATGATGAATTAGGTTGTATGACAGGAATAACAAATACAGATACATGTTTAGTACAAGACATGTTCAAATGAACGATAGAGAATACTTTTCGTAAAATGTGGACCGTCGACTCAGAATATCGACGCTAATGAAGAGGAAGACGTCGAAACATTAGCCGAATAAATTTCTGATAAAAGCTTGATATTTGTTTATCAATAAAACGTAGTACAAATTTATCCGTTTTAACTTTTATTCACTCCCGATTGTTTTTCATGGAAGGAATATAAACATGGTTTGTCAAACAACTTAATGGAATAGGACAGCAAAATAAATAAAGGGGGATTTTGTCAACTACACACGTTAGATAGAAAGATTCCCGACAGTTTTATTTCTTAAGAATTCATCACTGGAGGATCACTTTTTACAAAACATATATAACAAATACGTACATTAATGTAAACGACTGTCTTACCTCGAAACTGAACGTTATCCTGTATGATAAAATCAGTTTGGAAAGAAACTTATACGAGAAAAGATCATTTAATCGGTTATATAATCTAGTGATAGAGTTGCCTTCAATAATACGCACCCGACCATGGTTCGAGCCGGACCAGGCTTCTACGGAAAGGCTTCGCTCCAGTCCAAAAAGGCTGACAGCAGTTTACAGTGAACACCTGGAAAGCCACTACATTGGCTACCCAGAAATGCAGAAGTAATCGAAGTTACACTGAGTCGAAGTTGACCAGAATTCAACGCGTGCCATGGAGAATGTTGACATCTTCAAGCAAAACTCGAGTTGACATGCAAATGCGAAGTTCTTTATGGATTCTAAAAAACGAATGGACCAAGGAAGTACTGGGATCCGCACAGTGGCAGCTCGGAACAAGTAAAATAAAAGAGGACAGTTTAAAAAAATATGGGAACGTGCAGCGTAGTAGTTAAGGGTGCCTTCTAAAACATACGCGCTTATTGATTCGATCCGGTGTTCTTAGCCGAGGAACACTTCCGTTTCACTGTGATCGGGCAATTGGCAGTAGACTTGTTTGGGAAAATAGCATCACCGGCTCGGTGCATCGCTACTCCACCAGAAGTCATCATATAGCCCCAATAAGCACTCAGCAAACTCTAACGATATTTGATCAAGTTGGATACACTGAGCATCCCTCAAGGATTGGTCAATGCGGAAAGTTCTATCTTTTATCGCTTAATAAAAAATGCAACAAAAAGGATCAATAGATGCACATGAGTTCTCATTTAGGTTTCTCATGGACCTCTTAAAAAGGTGCTTAAACTATTCAATCGTCTGATTGTCTAGGAAACACAAATGAGAGGAAGTATCTACTTTATTGCTCATTTTTTTATTGACTGCGTATTACAATTTTTTATGGCAGAGGATTATGTGTGACACAACCACAATGTTGCTGAGAAATTTGCAAAACTCCGGACCGCTGGTGTATACGGTGGGGAACGAACGCGATATTGCTGACGGCACTGATCGATAGAACTAGTCTGAGAGACAGGCGAAACGAAGGACCCGTATGGTGTGGTGGCGAACGCGTTACTCCCCGGAGAGGACAATAGCGCGTTCGTTCCCCACCGCATACACCAGCGGTCCGGAGTTTTGCAAATACCTCAGCAATATTGTAGTTATAGTTCTATCGATCATTGACATCAGCAATCACCCGTCTGCGGAGGTGATCTGGAAAGCCGAAATCTGCAATGAACCCAGCTAAGCTGAGGATGTAGTCGAAATACCAAAGTTATTTTTTTTATTTACTGCCTATCACAGTTGTTCACGAAGGACCCACATGGTGTGGTAGAGAATGCGTTAACCCCCAGGAAGGGTAATAGCACGCTCGTTCCCCACCGTAGGCACCTGCAGTCAGGAGTTTTGCAAATATCTCAACGTCATTGTGGTTGTGTCTCTACTTTATTTCTTATTCACAAAAAAGGTGACGTTGTAGTGCATCTTGCAGCCTTCAGAGTCTGAGAAAGTTAAGTTGACTGCAAACTGCTCAACAAAACATTTCCATAATCCCAACAGAAAAATCGCGAAACCTTGATTTCAACTGCATTAAAAGCATAATAGCTTTCTCGCACATGTGCCTCTCCCACATTAAAATATTGGTTCTAACTATTGTATTCGGCTAAGTGTATGAGGAGGCATCCCTCGCTGAAGTTTATTTTTCGGTCTTTGGAACTCATTCTGAATGCTTCAAGGGTTTGCGCTCTGAAACTTTAGATTTCTTTTCAAGGATGGTCACTTCTTCTTAAAAATTGGCCCCGTCATGCTTTTTTGTCTCATTCACGCCTAGCCTAGTGCTTGGTTCAGCTTTAAGTTTGTCGACCACGCATTTTTTTACATGGATAGAGAGTGATGTACCCGTTTCGCCAACGTATTCATCTCCGCGCGCTATCAGGTAAAGGGTACTAGAATTCATGCGATCACCGTCTCTACCTTAGAAGCATATTACACAATTTCGCGTTTCACATAGTTGGTCATGCTTGCCATTGCTAACTATCTGGCGTCTTAGAGTGTTCGGTAGCATTTCAATTACTGTTACCGAAATATCCAGAGTTGCCCTTCTTAAGCAACGCTTTGTAGCCGAACTTATTTCGTCTGAAATAAAGGAGGGCAGAATAAACGGGGCCTTATTATTGCTCGAATTGTCGTTTGGTGGCTTGGATTTCCCTCTCTACCTATCCTAAAGTGCTAAAGTTTCGTACTGATTGGAAGTAGCTATTTCCTGACCCAATTTCCGGCATTCTTCCTTCTATTATCTTCTCGTGCTCACACTGGTGGGTGTTCAAACTATGTATATCACAAGAACCATTTTGATATATGAACGATGATAGGAGAGGTAATGAAGCAATATGTTTATGGTTACTCGGATTTTGCTACCATTTAATGATGTAACAGTTTTCGGATAGGTTAATCTGAGCTTTCAGAAATGGAAGACACTTTCCGTCCGTTCCGTTTTAATAGGTAAATTGTATGTACTCTGATTTTCGTTCAATAACTGAAAACATTTTTTCACCTCTTCTTGTGGACGGTAGATGGCAAAACAATTATCTGTATATCAACAGTAGAGTAATGGACGAAGATCGGTCATTGGAGTTTTTATTTTAGAGATCAGTGCCATGGCAAGGTTTGATACGAGTCGAACGACAAGATAGACTCCGTTGCAAAGCTAGAGTTGACGCGCTAAATGGGAAAGAACACCAACAACCAGGGGCACTAGTACTGCTTTACCCCAGTCGTGCTTTAAACAACAAGATCTCAACAGGGGTAATTTCGGATTTTTGAGGACGAAACTTTCAAAGCTCTTAATTATTAGTCCACGAAGCAGCTTCTCTCTAACCTTGCAGAAAGCGCAATTAATTGGAACGGGAGATGTTCGAAAGCTGATGAGGATAAATACACTTTTTTTAGTTCACTTTTTTCCCTAATGAGCAAAATGAGATTATCTGTTAGTGATAAAGATGGAGAGTTTGTAGTAGTTCTCTGTTGCTGAGATAATGAAGAAGCATCTTGAAGGTGCTTTCCTTTATCGGCCAATATTTGGAAAGGAATTCAAAGCCAAAATCGAAAACTGAAGAACGAATGCGTAGAGTGGCAAGCGCAGCAGGTGTAAAACTATCAGTTGTTTGCAATATGAAACGGAATTACCAACATGGCATGTCTCACACCTACTTATCAAAGCTCATAAGTTATTCTGAAGACCGACTTTTTATTAGCCTCGGTAATAAAAAACAAAAAAATTAGTTCACTTTTTTCCCTAATGAGCAAACACGCGGTTGCCATTGTGTACTATTTATTCACAACAGCTGACGCTCCGGCGGATTTCGTCTTGTTCAGAGCTTGGAAAGGTTAACTTGTCTGTAACCTACTCCGTCAAACATCCCTATAAACAAAACAGAAAAAGGAGCACGAAATTAACGTTTCAATCGCAGTGAAAACAAAATGGATTCTTCGCACATTTACCGCTTTCTATGTGTTTCCCGTCAAGCATTTCACGTGGAAACCAACCACACAGAATTCACGTAGGTCGGCAAATGTGCCTCTCTCTCTCTCTCTCTCTCTCTTATTAAACTATTAGTCTCAAATCAATCACAACGATGCAGAGATATTCACAAAACTTGGACCCCAGGCCAGATCGAACCACGTTTTCCCTTTCCGGGGTTCACGCATTACACACTGCGCCACGAAAACTTTTGCTCTGCGTTTCTCTCAGCTAGTTTTCTATCCACCAGTGTTATCAGCAATCACCAGCTTTGCGAACATCTCAGCATCGTTGTGATTGATTTCGCATAATACTCTGCATGAAAATTACAATAGGCAGTAAATAAAAAGGTTAAACAGTCTCAAATATTATGTAAGATCACAGATCAGATCAGATCGTGGTCATTCAAAAAGTTAGTATTCACTTATGGTCTTCTGCATATTAAACTATCATTATTAAAGGGTAGATCCACTGTCAGTTGTGTGGACAGACTAGCAGATAGAATAACATGGTTTCTAGCCCTAATACTTATCAGTTACTGAAAAATATTTCATCCTATCTGACGAACATCCAGATGTTCTTGGAACGTCTAGTAGTGCGAATCCCGACAGTGCGTACGTGATGGAGTCCTTCGACTGTCCACTGTAGAATGGTGTCGAATGACTCCATTAGGCAAGCTATCGGTGATCACCTTATGCAACACAAACAATGGACACGTATGGTTACTCGATTCAGCAGCTCATGGCCGTTTGAAAGAAGTGCCTAAATTGCTCAATCTTTGGATGGTTCGGGAAGTATTTTACATAAATGAGAGGATTGGGAATGGAAAAGCGACTGATGCCAAGCCGTGCTATTGCCTCTTTGTCCAAGGTGGGGGCAAATGATCGCCGGCCATTGCCCTGGTGAAAATATATAGACGATTTTTTTTGCATCTGCTCTATAAAAGATGTGATGAGCAAATGTTTTGAGTTTTTGAATGAACAGTCAGAGCAAATGAGGTTTATCCGTGAAAACAGAGGGAAAATTGGCTTCCATTTATAAACGTTCCACTTAACCTATCCGAGAACGGCTACATCATCAAATAATGAGGAAAGCAAGATAACGAAAAAATATTAGTTTGTGTCCTTTACTGTCACCGCTCACACATAAAAGGGATGCTTATAAGAAGCATGTCTGGTACAGCTATTAATGTGTGCACAGGAAGGCGGAGAAGAAAGAATTGCTGAATTTGGTGGGGCCAATCGCATATCCGTTGGCTACGAAATTATACTTCCTCGGTAGAGCTGCACAGTAAAAGCCATGCCCACAAACGATATGTCTTGTAAGAATAAGGGCTCGTCTAATCTACCCTTCATCTCAAATGAAATAAACACAGCTATTAAGCGTTCTTTAAAGCGGACCGGTCCGAAGAATTATGTAACAATGACTGAAATACCACCAAACACTCCAAAATGTCGGCTAGTTCGCAACCTCTTGAATGACCATCTTTGCAGACCGCAAAATAGCATTATTTGGCCTAACGTTAGAGAAGGCGGTTGCATGAGCTCGAGTACGGATTATCCGACTGTTGTAATGGTGCACTGACGAATATATTGGCGAAAACGTAACCCACTGTTCATCGGTATAAGAGAACACCTAGTCGGTAAATTTAATTTTGAACTAAATACCCCACTAGCAGCGTATGGGACACAGAAACATAATGAGGTTTTCAAATAAAAGTCAATATTTAACGTATTATTTACTGCCTATTTTTTTTAACGGCAGGGTATACATTGTGAAATATAACTTCAATGATGCTGCGATATTTGCAAAACTCCGGACCGCAGGTGCACGCGGTGGGGAACGAACACGCGCTGTTGTCCTTACCGGGGAGCAGCGCACTTCACCACCACACCATCCGGGTCCTTCGTTTGGCTGTCTCTCAGCTAGTTCTATCGATCTTTTGCCATCAGCAATCACCCGTCAACGAGATTGATCAAAGTCACTATCTTCGCACAGGAAACCAAAAGTCAGCGGAGAAAATTCTTGAAAACTTTTGGATGATTTCAAAAAATTCAGAAATAAATCGCTAGGAAGAGTGTGTTGTTGCCATGTGTGAGGCTACTCGATATCTCAGGCTGATTTTTGACCTAAGCCAGGCACATTCTTTATCCATGTGCCGCTTTTTGCTACTGTTCTCCATCAAATAATTGATGATTTACAAAGAACAAAAGGGTAAGTCTTAACCCTTTTATTTACTGCCTTTATATTTTTAATGGCAGAGTATGTTGCGAAATATAACTCGTATATAATGCTGAGATATTTGCAAAAAGATCAATAGAACTAGCTGAGAGACAGGCAAATGAAGAACCCGGATGGTATTTCAGCATAATATACAAGTTATATTTTGCAACATACCCTGCCATTAAAAAGAAAAAGGCAGTAAATAAAAGGGTTAAGATGGTGTGGTGGTGAAGTGCGCTACACTCCGGTGAGGACACTAGCGCGTTCGTTCCCCACCGCATACACCTTCGGTCCGGTGTTTTGCAAATATCTCAGCATTATATACGAAAAACGATTAGTGTTTAGAAAAAGCTGTTTGCTTTTGGAATACAATTTTTGCATTGTATTTTAACTACTGTTTTTATGAAAATGTTTGACGGTGCCAATTTGGCTCTTCCAGGCACTAATGAATGAGAAACCATTAAAACTTCAGTATAGTTAGTAAATACATTAGTAATAACAACCAGGTGTTTGTTCAACAAAAAAAGCTTTTCGGTGATTTGCCAATGTGTTGAATGTGTCTCTCTAACCTCCCAAATAAGCCTCACATCGTTTGCAGATTCTAGAGGGATGAAAATCTTGATTTGCGCTAGGCACGTGAACGAGCCAAGTACTGAGCGTATTTCGCAGGACGGATCAACTACCCTGAGGAAGACGATGACGTCGAGACGTTGGATAAATAAAGTAATTTATCAACTTCGTATTGGGCTATAAATGAAAGAATGCGTCTTGACTACTGAAACTGAAGTTAGAGGAAAGTCGTTTTTGGAAACTGGTTGGTACTCTCTAATAAGTATGAACCATAATAAATCACATTATCCAAGCATAAACAAACTAGCTCAAAAATCTTCATTCAGCGAAGCCCTGTATATATATACGTATAAGCTTATATATATACATATATATGTATATATATACGTTCATGTACATATATAACGAAAAACAGGTATGCAGTATATACAGCATATACATACATATGTAGTTCAGTATATACATATAAATGTACATATTTGCATATATATGCACTGACAAGAGCGGCAGCATTGTAAAGGGGAATTGACTTAAGATGGGATTAACAACTTATTGTGAAGTGGGAGCTGGGATTCATGGTCAGTTGGTCCTAACGGAATTTCATTACTGTGTTGCTTAATAATTCATAAGTTTTTAGGATTTGAAGGACGTGATGATATAGTTGCTACCACAAAAAGTGATGGATCTACTCCAGAAGTGTTTCTCAATATTTTACGACTGATTCACAAGTTTCGTACCACAATACGCTGCTCCGGTCTTTATAAAATTTACTAGGACTTTAGAGAAGACAAGCAAAGAAATTAGACGTCGTAGAGATTCCGTTCTAATACTGCATACCTGTTTTTCGTTTTGAGGTTTTTAAAAGTAAAGAAATCGGCGTTACAAACTAGAGAATTAGTTCCATAAGTGAGATATACCGCCTACCACATAGATCACCCAGATAGAACCTACTCAAAGCTCGCTGGTTCTTTACATGACGGACGTGTGAATGGAACGATATCTTCATTACCTAGTGACTAATAAAGAATCTATGATAAATTTCTGTTAAAGAACTCATTAGTAAATTGGTTACTCAAAATAACATTCTCTTCCAACGAAATTTAAAACGCCTTTATTTAGAGGGTAGTTAGAAAAATCTAGTCAAAGAAAACATGGTGTAAAAAATATTTTTTTCAATGATGTTGAGATATTTGCAAAACTCCGAACCGCAGGTATCTGCGGTGGAGAACGAATGCGCTATTGTCCTCTCCGGGGAGTAGCGCGTTCATCACCACACTATCCGGGTCCTTCGTTTCGCCTGTCTCTCAGCTAGTTCTATCAATCTTTTGCCATCAGCAATCACCCGTTATCGGGACAAAACTATTTTTTTCCGTTGTTTGAAACAACAGCATCGATTTTGTTTGCACCAGCAATGGACATTATCTCCTTTTCGAATTATTGCAATTTTTAACAGTTAGATGGTTAAGAAATGTGGACTTCCAGTTCTTACATCATTCTTGAGTAGATGGTCATTTCTTCATATCTATTTTCGTTCTTCATGTCATTTTTAATATCTCGTCAAAATCAACTTACAGGTTCACTGGGTGAAGGAATCGCTGCCGAAAAGTGCTTCCTACTGACCTGCGTCGTGGTGAAGACCAGAAAACCCCCTTTGCAAGGTTAAATCAGAAAATCTGAAAAGTTCAAATTGTTTAATGAGCAATTTTTTAGCTTTAATAACCACTGTCTGCACCCGTTCATGACCTCAAACAGTGAGAAGGCCATGAGACCACGCAAAATATTGGTCTACGCAGTACAACTCTGAGACCGGATCTGGTGAACAAACATACGACATGCCGTGGAGATTATTTCTTGCTCTGCATGTATAATACCGAGGCACTCTCCTCAGTTGCCTATTTCCACGCTCTTTTGAAGCCGCTTATCGCACCAGTGTTAACTAAACAAGGGAGCCATTGTCATCTGCGGAGAAAAGGTCTGGTCAGGAAATTTCGGCACCGTTTCCTCCTCACTCATCTGTCCATTGTCCATCCTGTCGACTTGTGCAAGATTTCCTCAACAGAAGTGTCATAGAAACATCATTAACATTAGTCACCACCTACGAACCGGTGCAGATGATAAGTACGATCTAGATGCGTGTCACTAACAGTTGGAAGTGCTACCCTCAATGACAAACCGTGTCATAGAAGTGTTGTAGAAGACTTCAACGTTAGAGTAGGAAAGATCACCGAGGTTTCCATGATCGTGAGATTTGGATTAGGAAAAAGAAATGGTAGTGGGAACCGCCTTGAAGCATATCATTCTGCAACACGCCTCTTCCAAGGAAACTGGCTTTTCCAGAATAATGGAAGTTACCGTTGGTAATGGGAGTCTCTTAACGGCATAACGCATGCGGAAAACGACCATATTCTGGCAAACAGAAGATGGTGCCTACTTGACACGTCGGTAGTACAGGCATTCTGTGCTAGTTCCGATCACCGCCTTCTTCGCGTGAAGGTTCGATTCAGCCATAAGATGGAAAATATTTCATGTCATTGACCGCGAGGAAAACCTTTAACTGTATATGACGGAAGAATTCTGAACAAAATCCTATCCAAACGTGACTGTCATAATAAGGAAGATCTGACCGAATACTACGAGCTACTTGTCGATGAACTGAAAAACTGCACCGAATTCGCTTCAGCTGCTCAAGCAAGAAGATCGGATCTCACCTCTATTAGCACTAAGGAGTTGCTCGAAGAGGAAGAAACTGAATTTTGATCCTAATGAAAGACGTTTAACACTGCTAGTAATAAAATGCCATCTGTAGGAAAGCTTTGTAGAATGATCTATATCGGTACAGGCAAAAGGAACTACCGGAATAAGCAGAGGAAAGACGTGGTCTGAAAAAATGTAGTCGAGACTTGTGCGTTTGTAATGTCCCACTGTCAGCCCTGATGAACAAAAATTATATCACTAAATGGGTTATTAAGAAGTGATGGGTTGAATATGATTGCATCTAGAAGATATTATAAAATGTAGAAGCAATTCGATTTGGCTACAGATTTTCTGAAGATAAAGCTATTCCACCGTCAAAATTGATTAGATCAGTGGCAAACGTTCAATTTTATATCAAAATCACATTCATCTGTCTATCAGAATACATTAATAGGTAATTTATTGAATCCGAATTTCTAAATGACAACTTCCTTTGAAAAAAGGCATTTTTAGAGACTATTTTCGTCAAATCGTTAAGGATGAGGAGGAGGTGTTAATGCATGAAGACGCCTCTTTCTTTGGTAATCATCTGAAATCTCGCCTCAGCTGTGAAAACTGACAAGTTGCAGAAAAAAATCACTAATACCGGTTTCATACAGAACGAGTAAAGGAGGTTGTTCAACAAACAAAAAGCTTCACGGGCTTCATTCAGTTGACAATAGATTTTATCGACAGACTAAAAGATCGCTTGTCTCACCAAAATATTATAAAATGTACATATCAGCAAATGACCGGTTTCAATGTGTCAATCTCTTGAGATTCCATGCATCACAACACCATCATCCTATGGAGAATCGTTTATAAGTCAATACACAGATTTTTTTCTCAAAGAATTTTGTACACTGTGCTTATGATCCATACTGCTGATGTTATTGGCAGAGTATCAGTTTCTTCAGGCGCATTTCTAAAAATGTATGCTCAGATGAGATCACTCTTAAACATTTAAAAAATTTTCAAGTGTTTGTACAAAAGGTTGCCCCAGGTTCATGCAAAGTAGCAATTGCCACCAGAGTACAGCGTATTAATATTATGAACAAATATTTGTAAAGTGATGCTGACATCACTGTCCTTGAAGTCAAGGAAAAGAAACTGCTAAGCGTTTTCTAGATGCAAAGACAACTCATAGACATTAGTGTCAAAGTGCGAATGCATTAGTGCATTTTTGCTTATACACATTGTATTATAAAGGTGACATTTGGGAAAAACTGCAAACAACTGCGAGCAACATGGGAAATTAGGAGTGACCTACAACAAATAGCCTGCTCTCAGGGAGAGTCTGGCAAGCGACCAGTGAGTCTATCGAACCCCTTCCCCCTATTCCGAGCTCAGAAAGCTATATGTGAGGATTAAAAGGCTAAACACAGCAAAAGGAGCGGGTCTCATTCTCCGACCCCGAAAGAGCCCTCAATTTCGTAGCGTTGGGAGGACGAGTACGGACACGCTGCTAAAATCTCAGAGCCAATGGAAACTGTCTGGATTACAAAGAACTATGGTGACGATCTGTACCTGCAATGCACGTACACTTGCACGTGAGTCCTCGATAGAAGACTTGACCATACAGGCAGGAAGGATGAGGAACGACGTCATCGGCCTGGCCGAGGCGAGAAGACGCCAGCCTTTCAACATCGCCTATGACACCGGAGAAGAACTGTTCCTCGGAACATGCGACAGTAGAGGAGTCGGTGGCGTCGGCGTTGTCGTCAACACGAGTTTTCCCATGAACATCGATTCATTCGAACAACTAACAACCTGAATCGGACGTTTACGATTAAAGCGGTGCGGATCAATGCCAGCTTTGACAATCTTCGTCGTTTACGCGCAGACATCAAACTATGACGAAGAAGAAGTCAAAGCGTTCTCTATTGACTTCGATAAGTGGAGATTTCAACTCTAAGACTGGATCCATAGAAATGTCTAAAGAACGTCACATTGACACTGAAGGATTAGAATTTAACGAGCAGAGTAACGGCTGCCTGAGTTCATCATGACGACAAAGGACAGCAACTCGCACGAGAATCCTCACCGTCAACGCTGGACCTTGGAGTCGCTAAGTGAAGAGTACCATAACGAGGTAGATATGGATAATAAATCATAGTAAATCGAAAGTTTTATCGAAATGATGTCGCCGTTATCCCAAAATTCAGCACAGAATCAGACCATCACCCTTTCGTGCAAGATTTTATCCCACGCAGAATGACCACTCAATCCAAAAAAGGAAGCCCAAAGCCACCACAAACGTTGATTTATTCAGTTAATTAGTTGGTTGCTGGTAAGATGGTTTTGTCGACAAATCAGTGTAGCATAACATCGATGAGTAATACGATCAGCTCATTTGACATTTCCACGTTGGCACAATGAAAGCTGAGATTTCGAAAGCCACCAATAGATCTCTATCTCCAGCAACACACAAGCTGATGCACCAGCATGGAATTGCACGAGATTAATAGCCAAAACACGTCTAAACTTACAAAACAATGCAGACAGACAATAAAAGAAGATCTTAAAGAGAGAAGAGCGGCAGATGTGGTCGAAGTTGCAGAGGCTGGGAAAAGCATTCGTAAAGCCCACCCAAGCTTCGCCAATTACAAGACCAAGATTATTGCACTCCGACTCCCAGACGGAACAGTTACAGCATTTAGAAATGCAGTGGAGAAAATCATTAACGAATACTACCCGGAACTCTTCGATAGCCACTCCTACCTTCCGTTATATGAAATAAAGCAGGATGGATACATTGCGACACCGGTTCTCCCTGCATACCACTTCGTCGGTGAAAAATCCAACAGCACCAGGTCCGAACTGGATAAGACTTGAAGAACTGGACAAGCTTCCGCGAGTCCTCGTAACACACTGCCTCGGTTGTTCACACGTTACCTCTCCGAATAAAAGGTCCCTACTCAGTGGACAAGAGCGTGCTATTGTTGAAGAACCTTCACGATATCGGCAACTATTGCCCAATCTGCCTGCAGTCTGTTGTTTGCAAACTTTTCAGTTAAGTAATCCCAAACAGGATTGACAGAACACTAGACGAAGAAGAGCCATGTGTGCAGACAGGGTTTCAAAAAGGATTTAATGCGATCACCACATCCACAAGATAGCAAGGCTCCTTGAAGTATCACGAGAGTACAAAAGGCCGCTCTGTCTCAGTTTCATCGATTTACAGAAGGCCTTTGATTCAATTGAGATAGAAGCCGTCAAGGAAGTCCTTGATAGTCAAGGAGTCCCTACTCAGTACATGAAGATTCTTCGTGAGCTGTGCAAAAATTTCATGACCAAGACATCGCCATTCTACAACGGTATTAACATTGACGTCAAAAGAGGAGTTAGGCAAGACGATTATTTACCGTCACTCTCCAGAATGTCATGCGGACATTGAAATAGGATAATATGGGAGTAGAAATCGATGGTCGGCAGACAGTTACATCATCTTCGTTTTGCTGATGACATCGACCTTATAACACGAAACAATTAGCCAAGCGGGATGTGTGCTTGTCCACTTTGATAAAGCCTGTAAAAAGATTGGTCTTTGACTAAATCTCACAAAAACGATGTTCATGAAGAACGGATTGGTTTCGTATGCCCCATTCACGCTCAATGGAACGAATATCTCCGAATACTCCAATTATGTCTATCTAGGTCGGGAAATCAATGTAATGAACAACTTAGCGCCAGAGCTGAACAGAAGGGAGCGAGCGGCTTGGGGAGCTTTCAAGAGCATCGAGGATGTAGTGAAGAGAACAAAGAACACCCGACTCCGTGCCCACCTTTTCGATTAAACGCTTAAACGCTACATCCTGCCCTAACGTATGCGTTAGAAACCTGGTCGCTGCGTTAGCAGGTTGAGAGATCACTCAGTGTCATCGGACGTGCAGTCGAAAGGACGGTGCTAGAAGTTTCCCGTTCCACACAAGGGATGTGATCTGAAGCTCCGACCTGCGTTAACGATCAAAAGTGAAAAATGGCGTTCTGTACGCCAAACAGTCGGAGATAAGGTTGGCCGGACACGGAATGCGTTTGAGTGACAACCGATGGGAAAGAACCGTTAGTGACTGAATTCCTCGGGATGTTAAACCCACTGCAGCAAGACCACCGACTTGATGGTCAGAGTGCTTCGCAAAGAGCCTAGAAGAAAGATATGATGCCCGACTAATCTCTAGAGTGAGCAGAACCCGCTGGGCTGCACTTGCACGCGATAGGGAAAATGGAACATTGACTGGAGCCCGCTAGAGTCACTCGATAATCAATGGGACCACAGGTGATACAGGAGACCAAAAAGTGTTCTTTTTTCCAGTTGTTTATACTAACAGCTTTGCATTTCTTATGTAAGATATAAGATGTAAACATAAGATGCTCGCTTGAGTCATTCGACAATCAGTGGTACGATAGGTGATACAGGTGTGAGTACAAGTCTTCTTCAAAGAAGATCTCAGTAATACCCTTGCTAAACTTTTCCAATCCGGTGACCAACTTCTGCCGCCTTCGAAATTGCATATCCTAAAGAATATCGCCATCATGCCAATAATAGCAGCTAAAGCAATGAAAACGCTCTACATTTAGAGAATTTGTGGAGAGAACCACTTTATCGATTACTCAGCTAATTACTACACAACACCATAATTTGACCCATAAGAAAATTGTTCAGCAAGGATTCAAAACCGTAATTTTGCTATAATAATATCATTCGTATGTTGCGAGTTTTCTTTTCTGATAGAGTTACACAACGTTCAAAAGCATTTTGATTTCGAAACGAAATGACTCACTGAGCTCCTTGAGTCTGATGGTTTTTCTCATGGTCGACTTGATTGGATATCAGCTTAAGCCAGATGGGAAGAAAACACTACACAACGATGAAGACTATTCTTCACCTTATAAAAAATGATCTCTAGCTTTTCATAGTGTTGCATGTTTGTTTTCACACAACCGGACGAGAGAAATGCCACTACCCGAAACAACCTCTAATCTCTTGAGTTGTCATTTCACGCCAAGCTATTTTTCCTTGTGCACCATTCGTTTCAACTAACTAGTTATCACGTATCAAAGAAAGCAGCAAACTTCTAAATTTTTGTATGCAACCACATAGCCACCTACGTCTTAACTTCAGTTGCTGTGACGGCGACGAGGTCGTAAATTTCGGCACCGTCTTTCGTGTCGAGGATAAGAAAGAGGGCGCACTTATCATCCGCATTCTCCTTGACCATTACAGAAGTCAACGGCATAATCGTAAACCGTTTCGTCTTTTTTAAAGTTTCCAAAGCCTATGAAAAATATAGCGGATCCTTTTCTACACTACTCTTAATATACTACGACAAATCGTCAATGTTTACAGTAATACCTTTAACTGCAACTTGCCATTGCCGTGTTTTGTGAGGAAAACCAGCATGTTTTCCAGCAGCACAACATGTAGTTTAATCGCTTTTTTACGACTAAACCGACACGTCAGTGGTCCGTGGTGCACAAGCCGATATCTAGAGAGGATTTCACTAGACCACCTTGCTTTAACTGACTAGCTGACTAACTAACACATTTCGTTAAGCTGCTCAACTCTCTTGAAAGAGTACATATGTAGTTGCTCTTGAAAGCTTGGAAAAAAATAGCATTACAAATAGTCTACCTTGTCAAGTCCAGGTGGGCGTAGTCATGGCTTTCATACTCCTTATCGGACGGGGTTGTGTCCAACCGCCGTCTCTTCAAGGCGGCGAACATTTTCGGCGTTTTCCTTTGCCGTATTCACGGCTCTCAAAATGCGTTTCGTCGACTCCACTGTACGGAGAAGATGATCGTATTCCTGGAACCACATCAATTTTGCTCTAGGCACTATCGTATCTCTGCACTGAGCGCCTTTCATCTCCATAATGGGCTTATTTCCAACGCATAAAGACACTATGCTATCATATTTCACAATATCATGCACAACATATTCTTGTGCAAATCATGTTCACGTTAGAGGCCAGAGAACCTTTTTTCATTTCACTTCTATCAAGGAAACTTGCAAACTAAAACTTGATGTAAGCGGATTCATCTTGGCAGCTTTCTTCCTTCAAAATAGGATAAAAGCTTCTTGGTAACGACAATGATAAATGTTATAGTAGAAGTACCACACAAACCTCGTTTTCCACGTCCGTATATTTGGCGATCGCCTCCAATAGAAGCGGATACTTTACCAGCCGTTGCATCTCAACTGGAAGATGGTCCTTCAGTTGCAATCTCCGACACGAAGGGTTTCCCCGGCTTCGGCGAGGAATCGCACCAACGATTCATCTTTATCCGTTCCGCATCTTGAATTATTCACTCTTTAATGGTTGATCCTTCTTTAATTTGTTTTTTGTCTTTTATTAGGTTACTTAGAAAACAAACAACGAAAGTCCAACTTTATCATGGTCGTCCAAATCAAGAACTTGAATTCTTGCATCCTAGAGAAGTCGCAAGGCATCAATCTCCAATACTTAAAAGCCGAAGACTGTCTCAGGCGACACTTTGGGAGTGCCATCTTCACGAATAACCCGAAATTTTCAGGAAACTAAAACTTGTCCGAACAACGGGCTGCTAGTTAAACGAAACCTTTTCTGGGAACTGCACTAATTTCGGCTATGCAATGTCCATTTGCCTGTGATCTGCTCTTTTCTAATCTTGGTATGCTAGTAGGAGGTCATTGAGGAATATTCTTCAGCCATTGATAATGATATCATCAGCACCCTGGAAGAATGAAATGATATGCAGCTTTTGCAACCAACTACTTTTAACCCATCACAATAAGGTCGTGTACGTGAATTCGAACCGCAATAGCTAAGAGCTAGGCAAAATTTGAATCTGGGCAATTCCTGCTGAAGTTATTGTTTAAACCATATTCCGGTGTTTTCGTGACAATTGCAACGGTAAAACGTCAAATTCCTCGCCGTTTATCAATTCCGGAGGCATTAGGTGGATTGAATGAACATCTGGTCCATGCCATTACTTGATGTGGTGTACTGATGTGTCAAGGCAGCGCTACCATCCTTGCAACAGCACTGTGGCACCAATTTGCCAGGCCGGGAGAGATGGAAGGGTTGGTGAGCCCCAGCCCCTGTGCGGAGTCGAACCAGTGACCACGAGTATTGCAGGTCATCTTTAACCACAGCGCCTCACGTGCTAACAGCACCTTGAAATAATGGCAAAAGATAAGGATACAGCGTTGGCCTTGATTAAACCCTTGAGCCCACACTGTTTTCGACACTATTTGGAACAGCCATACTTGAGGTTGAATGCTTATCTGGTCTGTACAAACTCGGTGTTGCATCAGATCAGCGTGTTTATTTGTCCGGCATACTTACTTGGGTACTTGGGCGGCCCGCCCTCACTGTTTGTGCGGCCCAGCATCATCTCCATTTTTTCGCAGTTTTGCTTGTTTAGCTATTGTTGTTCCCTGGAGCCTCAAAGTCAGCCAGGCCAAAGTCTGTCTCAGGTCTTCACCAGCAGAGGCAATCGTCCGCCGCCGTTGTGAATCAGAGGAAGATTTGCCACCATGCGACTAGATTGGTGCTGGAATGGTGACCAATCCCGGTATTTGTTTATTCTTTGCTAAGCATCCTGATGGAAACGGCGGATTCCTTCTCAGCTTCGGAGATCCTGCCAGGGAGATGAATCGCCCAGCTTCATATCACAGCCCAACACCCAGGAACACCTCCCAGTCGCGATGAGATGGTAAACAGTTGGAACGTTTTCCTGGATTCTGGTATATGGACTAATTATCTACAAAGAATAGCAGCAGTAATATTGTAACTTGTGACTTAGGTACATAATGAGACAAAACGAACCTTGTTCGTAGGACTTCGAGCGCATGCTCTTGGTTTTCGCAAAATATTGTGGTGACTTGCATGAGCTTTTCACCAGCTTCACCGTCAAACATATTTTCCAAGAGCTCACCTACATTTCCATAAACACCGGTGACACTAGGATCTCTTTCCCACTGGAATCATCTTATTATTGACGGACTAGTCCTCACTTTTTACCACTGTTCGCTGTGATATTTCTAAAGACCGAACTCCTTCTATTTTCATGCAAGCCCTATAAATTAACCACAAGGCAAACATTCCTCTCGCAATTTTGTAGCGATGCCACACCTCACAGAGGAGAGCCTGCTTGCTCATTTGTTCGCCTCTATCGCGAAAATACAGTAAATCGTTAGCTTAGTCGAAACACTAATAGTTTTAAAAAGTGTTGTAGCCACTAAAACATTCAAACGAGTATGAAAAATATGTACTTTCTCAACAACTTGTCGCATTTGACGTAACATTCCCATGTGGATCTCTATAACTTCGTCAACGTTTGCGAAGAGCAGTTCCCTTACATCCGAGGACGCCACGTTATTCCACGACATGGGCTTATGGAATACTCCAGACAGCACTTTCAAATTTCGCACATGTGTGCGCTCTGAGTGGAATAGTTCTGAAAAAAGCCATAAAAAGTGTCTGATTGTCATTTCATCATTAAAAGTATACATAAAATCAAACCCATGGTTGCAACCGCTACAGTGAGCCACGATAGGCGTGTATCACTGTTATCAGAACGCTACAGTATGCGTGTATCAAAAAGAATTATTGTTTTACTTTGTATGCTCACTTTCAGTTTTTCGAGCTATGTATATGAATAGTAGCAATATGGAAATTACTCTTAATGGCTTCTTGCCTATTTCTTTCTTTCGGTTCCAGGTGCTGCATCACATCCAATCCGAGCAGCTGATCCAACCGAGGTGCTTCGGTTTCCATTTCGAGATCGCTGTCGTTTTCCGAAGCACCGATACCTTCCATTTCTAGCACCACCATCTTTGCCTTAAGTTTATTTTTCTCTTGTCAAAAGTAATTATTTTAATTTCGAAAGTCTCATGTTAGTATTGAAGTACTATTGTTAACGTATTATTATTATTGTAGGTTCTATTAAAGTATTATTATTATATTTTCAGTTAGTGTCATTCAAGTCTCATTATTTCTATGTTTGGTTATGGAGGTGTTTGGCCAATTAGACACCAGTCAACTTTACCTTTGCAGACTTTCCAGAACGCGATATTCGCCGCCAAACTTGCTTCATCGTGATGAAGAATAAAGTAACGTCTCGTGCTTGATTCACGAGAACATAAGGTGTTACTACAGTTGATTTCGGAAAACTGTTGCTTCTACAGCGTCCCAGAGCAGTCGTTCATTCTCCATTCCTACTTTCGCTTTTGATTTCGGGTTTAACATCGTCTCCGAATCAACCAGTAAAAAGACCGAGAGAACGAACTGTTGCCAAAATGATAGTTCCCTCTCATTCACATCGCGGTAACAAAATCTCAGGTTACGCAGGGCGTCACTGGAACTGGATCTGACGAGCGCACGGACGACGGGCCATAGAGATTGCTTCTTACTCTGCACGTTTAATGATGGAACACTCTTCACAGACGCTGATTTTCACGCCCTTCTTGAAGCCGCACATCGCATCAAATTTTATGTGATCGCACTGCAAGAAACGAAAATCAAGGAGACCTACACACGCCAACTAAATAACGGAACCTCTGTCCTCCACGGAGGAAAGGTCCTTTTACCAAATGCTGGTGGTGTAAGCTCTGTCGCCCACCAGACCATTGCCCATCTCGTCGACTCGTACGAGATCCTCTCTTTCGCATATCCGTCCTCTGTCTTCAACTTACATGTCATACGAAGACGGTAATCGCTAATTGCTTCTCATCGACCGACGAAGCTGATAAGTTCGAATTGGATACCCTCTACTATAAGTTAGAGGAAGTTATCCGCAATGATCAAGCGTGCAATAGGTCGGAAGCTTCAACGCCAAAATAGGAAAGCCCAACGAGAGCCAATATAGGATCTGAAATTTTGGATTAGGAAAACGACACGAGAATGGAAACTGCCTCGCAGGACTTTTTTCTGCAGCACATCTCTTCCACGGAGCCCCATTTTCCAGAAGGAAGAAGGCCATCGCTCACATGGTACTCTCCTAGCGGTACGACTCCTCCGAAGACCGACCACGTTCTGACGAACAGTAGACTGTGTCCACTTTACACGCAGGTGGTCCCATCACAATTTACTGGTTCCGATCACAGCCTTCTTCGCGCGAAAGTTCGATTCAACCATAAGCTGGAAAATAATTCATGTCATCGACCATGAGGAAGAGGGCTAGCTGTATACGAAAAAAACATTTTGAACGGAATTCTCTTCAAACATTTCTGGCAAATTAAAGACGACGAAAACAAAGATGAAGAGCTTTTTATTGAACGACGTTGAAGTTGTGCCGAATTTGGATCAGCTCCCCGAGAAAGAATATCGGATCGCATTTAAACTACCACTACGGAGTTGCTTGAGTCGAGAAGAAACCTTAATATTTATCCTACTGCAAAACGCTTGGCAGAGCCACTAATAAATGACAGTTGTAGAAGATCTTTGTAACAGGATCTACATTGATACAGCCAGAAGCAACTGATAGAAGTAGCGAAGGTAGAACCAGATTGAAAAAATGCCATCGGCACTTGCGAAAGTGCTATGTCCCGTTGCCTGGCCTGATAAATATGGATTAAACCACTAAAAGTTTTCGCTTTGACAACGGGTTGATACCAAAAGGGTTTTTCACGAATTTTTCGCTTTCCACAGTCTGCGCCTCGAGCTCTGAAATTCCCTCTGGACGAAGACCACCTGGGATTCTTCCTTCCTAGATTCAAGTTACGATAGAAATTATGAAAAAAATGAGCTCTAGGACAGGATAACATCATCACCGAATTTATTGGAGCTGAAAGGCACAATATACATGTATTTCTCGCTATCCATTAGAAATCCTACATTTAAAAGTGAAAAATCCGCGACCGAAGGTGGACTTCACGCACTGCCATGTTCAACAACGGTGACGAAAGGATGTTCGCATATACCGACCAATATTCTTGTTGAGTGTACTCCACAAGCTGTTCACCGAGGATGCTCTTTTTGCTCGTATTGAAGAGAATGGAAAAGACTCAACCAGATGAATAAGCAAGATTTCAACAACGATTTTGCTGTATGGTTTCCACATCCGAACCCAGTGCAAAGACACGGAATGTTATCAGGAATACCACCTAAACGTAAAACATAAGCAAATCTGTCAGCGCTCGTCGAACAAGGGATGGAGCTTTCATCTACACGAAAACTAGCTGATCACTGTTGGAACTGCAGCCACAAAAATAAATCTCTTCTATTCATCGCTTACCATAAGCATAGAAAAAGTTGTTCGACTAAACGATACAATATCGCCATAACCGTTTGCTGCTGCACCGCAGTTGATAGTGAAGTCACTCGATCGGGGTGTTCATGGAAACTTCATATCAAATCCTTGTTTTGCTGATCACATGGTTATCTTAAGAGGCACCAGTGAAACACAGACGTCAATCAACGAACTAAACAAAGTGTGGAAAAGTACCAGCCAACGCAGAAATCGGAAAAAGATCCAATTCATAAAATACCCATAGTGTGAAGGCGATTAGATCAAACTGGACGGTTCTCTGATTACAAAAGCCATCTAGTGCATGTGCCTCAGGCGCTCAATAAACATGGAAAGCAATGTCAAAGAGGAGCTGACAGAAGAAAGAGAGCGACATGGGTCGCATTCAGACCTCTCAAGGAAGCCGCAGACCAACAAAAGAACTCGAATATCTACGTTCACCTATTCCATTCAACAGTCCTCCCAGCACCGTTTTAGGTAACAGAAACGTGGGACTATACTTCAACCAGTCAAGCATACTGTTCACTGCTCACAGAGCGCTTTAGCGGTGCTTTCGTAATTATAACGAGCAAACACAACATTTTAGTGAAAACGCTAACCAAGCTCTGATCTTCGACCTCTCCCATTTTCGAGATTCAGGAAAGCACACATCAATAGCTAAATATAGAAGGGCCTGCCATAATATAAAAAGAACAGACAACAGATAGGCGAAAAAATCTGTGAATAGGACTCCACGAGGACACGGTCTCCCCCTAGCACTGCCATAAACACGTTGGGAGGGCGTGTTCGCAACCATAGTTAATCATATTTATTTATACGATCTTATAAACTGATCTTGTTGAGCTGACGCAAGGTTGGTATAGGTTCTCATACTTGCCTGAGTGGATTGCATATCAATTGGGCCACTCTCGGCTTTGAAGAAGGTGAGACGGGCAAAACGGCCGCGGGTGTTGAGTAAGTGTTGTTAATGACAATCCGCTGTTAATGCAATAATAAAACAATTATTGCACAGAGATCTTTGATGAACTGTTTTAAAAATGCGTTTTTCTTTCCGAGCTTTCGAACAGCAGTCCTACAACCAGTTGAGACCATTTCAAAATTTTATCCAAGACGTAAAAGTATTGGAGACATACGGCACGCGTTTAAAACACTTTCGTATTATTCTGTTCTTTTGAATTGCCTTCCATGAAGTGATGTGAGGCTTTTATCAAAACCTGATAAACACTTCTGCGGACTTCGCGTTCAGAACTTTTTCCTTTAACCCTCTTTTCAGGAACTAGATTGGCTCACAAAGATTGTGTTCGTCAGAGCAATGCTTTTTATGCTCCAAAATCATTGAAAATAATGAGGAAAGAGGTAGAAACTTTGCCCTGCATTCACCTCTTGAATGCCAGTGTTTGCTTTTCTTAATTTATGTCAAAGAAGTATGAGCACTTTATATACAGGTATAAGTACGATAGGAGCGCGTGTGGCTCAGTGGCTTGAGGCGCCACTGCGACATACACGTGGAATCGATCCCCGCTCTCAAAGCCCACCTGCCTTCTATCCCTCCGGGGTCGGAAAATTGGTACCAAACTTGTCTGGGAGGATAGTAGCACTGGCTCGATACATCGGCAGGCCACCGCGAGTCATTGTAAAGGCCAGATATGCATTCAGTGACCTCCAAACGATGCTTAATAAAATCGAATGCATGGCGCACCCCTCAGGAATTGATCAACTCCGAAAGCTCTATCCTTTCTTTTATAAGCACGATCAGCGTTATCAAATGCTCGATTTAATAGGTGATAGTTCGATTGTCTTGTATCACGTAACTGTCGGTAGGAACGTGAAGTGCTGACCTCTGTGAAGAAAGAATCGTGTGAAACGTTGTCCTATACGCTAATATATCGAAAATCACGAAAATTGGGATCGTGATGTATTTCAATGACAGCTATTGGAGGATTGTTATTTGATGATTGTGTGCTATGGTAAGACAAGCATATGGCAGGATGATCACTGATAATAATTCTTTTTCCGAATCCTTAGGAATAAATAAAAAGATGCTCTTCTTATAATCATGGATCCCACTCACTTCAGGGATCTGGAACCAGACAATTTCGAGAATAGACTATATGCCACCATATGGTGGATTTACACACGGACCGACAATGACTGTTGTTTTGGTATGCGTTGAGATAGGGACTCCTTTTCAAATAGTATTTCATTGGCGCGTTTTTAGCGCAGTATTCAGAGATGTTCTGCAACACGTAGGTGAGCGTTGATTTGATGCTATGTTCCCGGATCAACAAGCCTTCACTCCTCCGGGTTCTGCAAATTGATAGCAGAATTGTTTGGGAGCATAAAAAGGCTGAATTGATATTTTCCAGAATAGACATTCTCTTTAACTCGGAATTAATCAATAAGGTACTGCTTTCTTGAATGCCTAGCCATGAGGTCGTATATTTATTTCACACTAGCCAACGCTTTGACCGATTTCGCCTTCTTTAGAGCTTGAAAAGATCAAATTAATACGTAATTTACATAAACTAAGGCTTAGTACAAGATCTCGGACTGATTTTCTTTTAAACATGAGCCAAGCACATTCCTCACCTATGTAAGACTCTATGCGACTGGTCTCCAAGAATAATTGGAAGTGTTAAAAAGAACAAAACGTTGAATATTTAGGAGACTGTTTCCCATGCGATTGAAATTTCGGTTTTGAGTCCCTTCTGCTGTTATGTAAGTATTTGGCTTAGTAGATTGCATATCAATTTGACCTCTACAAACTTTAAAGATCGCGTAACTGCAAGATGTTACTGTTGAATAAACCTTGTAATAACAACGTCATATGTGCTTATTAAGAAAACACCAACTTAGTGACTAGTTAAACCAGTGGGTCACTGTGTCTCATTTTTATAGGCCCGATGAGCACTCAATCACCGCTACGATATTTGATCGCTCTCCGTCGCTCAGAAATTAGTCAGCCGTAAACACTTTTTCCTCTGTCTTTAATTATTCTAAATGATTCATGCTCAGTTACGCAAGCACCAGGTATCAGCTTGAGGACTTCGGATCAATAGACCCGGTTGGTGTGGGACGGATCGAACCAATGATCATGAATGTATTTTTAAAGCGACTTTCATTTGACTTTTGTATGAATAATTAATATTTCGTTGTACTCATGGGGCTGCACGAAGTTCTTAACAAAATTTCTTCATTGTGACTATCGCTTCGGCACTTTGCCTAAAACTGTAATGATTCGAATCGGTTGTGCAATACATTTCTCTCTTGAGACGTGAGTCTTCGCAGTTACATCGAATTAAAAAATATTGTTTTGCCATGTGGCAGTTAGTATTATACCGACGGCTGCGGAGGCAATGCATAGTGTTGGGAAATATAAAATAGAAAGAGGAAGAAAATTTAATATTACTATCTTTTTCTATTTTATTACATAACCTCGCACCACAGGTATCACACTGTGTGGATCCCAGCATTTCTTCCATTCAATTGGGTTTCTCGTTGCCATCATTCACGAATATCTTCAAGCTTTTATGAGTGTGGCTTCGGTTGCCGGTTGAGGATTGTCTTCGTTTTCATGTCACTGAGTGCCGGTCACGTCGATTCTTCTTGAACTTCTGAAATCACCTTAGTAGCGTGTTCACACGTGAACTGAACAGCGGAGCTTTTCCTAGACAAGTCTTGTGCCAATCTCACCACCTCGGAACGATGACAGGAATGCTGAACCCGAAGCGGAACTAATCAGTGCCAGTTGGGTTGGCTCACCGATGAAATGAGCAGAACAACTACCACTGCACTACCGGCTCCAAACAAACTATTACCAATGTGAAATAAGTCTAGAACTGTCCTGTATAAAGACGCATTCCTGGACGAGATTATTTTATTCGTTAGATCTTTCACCCCATACATCTCCAGTTCGTCTCGCCCACAAAGAGCCATCGCCCGAGAGTGAACTACTGTTGACATTCGACTCGAATTAACACGACTCTAAAGAAAGCGAAGTTTTAGTTAGAACAAAGAAATGCAATGAATTCGTGTTAACTTGTGAATCCAACAAAATATGTCCATTATTTTCTTACTCATGTATTCATACGATGAAAAAAAATGCCCATTCCATGGGCCACACCGGCAAAAGTGGGTAATTTGCACCAATTCTACAAAGAAGGAACGGCTTTCATCCAGACATTTGATATTCAGCGATTAATATATCCTCAACCGTGCATGATTTTCCGCACGCGCAAAGAAATTTTCCATAATTGGGGAACCTGAGGACCTGAGGCTTGCAGAACAGATTTTGCCTTAATCTATGTACAATGTTTCAAAAACAATGAAATACTGACAAAAATCTGAAGAAGCATGAATGTACCAATTTTCAAATAATCGTAGGCAAATGCGGCAACCACCTACAGTGACGACTCATTTGAAGTCATTTTGACGTTTTGCAGGACGAAATCCCGCTTCTCTATTTTCTCTACCTCCTGAAATACTGGCCTCAGCAAAAAAAAGTGGAAAGAGTTGAGGGTTCGAGGACTACTAAAAAATAGGGTTTCATTTTTATAGGAGAAGTATTCTTGCAATTTACTGCTTTTTTAAAGTGTGTACGTTTCGCCTTTTTCATATGAGTCAATGAAGCACACTTGTTGTCGAAGCATGTTAGGTCAATGTTAAGAGGCTGGGTTTTTGGAAGCGTATGAGGCATGCATGGCTCATAGTATCACGAACGTGTTGAAGACTTGAATATGCCCGGATTTTCGGCGAGCTCTCAATAACCGCACATTTGGTTTTAATGCCATTGTATATTTCGCGTAGGAGATTTCGTTCTGAATGGTGACAAAGCAGTTCTTTCTGCTTTTAGAAATTACTTACCTATTTATGTACTTAAATACCTGGATGGCCCGTCCTTACCGGTTGTGTGGGCTCCAAATTTCCATTTTTTCGTGGTCATGCTAGCTTGGCCATTGTGGTTCCCTGGAGTCCCGAGAACCTGACCAGTGTTTGCCTCAGGTCGTCCGTCACTCATTGTGCATTCACAGTCGCACAAGCAATCATAGCCATTGTGGATCAGAGGGAGATTTGCCATCATGAGACTAGTTCGGTACCAGAACGGTGATGGATCCTGGTATTGGCTTACTCTTAGCTAAGCTTACTGATGGATATGCTGAACTTGTGGAAATTATGTGACTAAATTGCCAAATATGAACCTCAGAAGGCTCATGCCGCTCCATTTGTCGTTCGAACTCTTTTGTAATTTTACATCGTAGAGTTCTATTTCTTGTATACATCACTATTGTTCTACACGGAGCTACGACATCAAGGCTTCTGTGTACACTACACATCTTCCATCTGGGATCAACACATTACGAGTGAACTCCATAGAATTCAACAACGTATCGAAAATCTCTAAAATATGTAATAACCTATAAAGTAAGTTCCTAGGAGTCTTAAAGACTACACACCGAAAAGTTCTCGGCGAACAATAGAGGAATAGACAAATCTCCGATTGGCTGCACTGCACCAGACCGAGTAATGATGCCAGCAAGCACGACACTTTCGCAACGGCGTCCTAACGCGACGCGACCGCGTCCATTAATTGCTCACTGGGTGGCGGTGGGGCACGTGCGCTTCCCACTTCCCGCCTTTTTCCCTTGGAGCACGAAACGCCAATTTCTGTGTTTAACAGTTAGTTATTTTTCGAAACGTCTTGTTTTACCAGGAAATAGTCAGTTTTGTTGTGTTATTCGGTGATGACACTTGTGAAAACACTGGCCAATTGCAGCTTTCATCATTTATGTATTTGCCTATTCTTTTACCAATTTTGTAAGCTAAACTTGTTCCATATCTTGTAGTAGCACTGTGGTTTATCAAGAATCATCAGAAAAAGCTCATAATTCTAAGGGATTGTGTCCACTTATCTTTAAAATGAGGGTAGAAATGGAGGGGTTTGTCTATGTGTTACATATGTCTTGTGATGGATATAAGCTTTCTTTTCAGCAATCTTGTCCTTCGTTAATATCTTTTTCAGTAGACTGTTGCTAGTAAATGTATAGATTTACTGTTAATACGTACTTCGTTTGTAGTATTTCAGTTAGAGAAGTACATGTGCTTGAATTTGAGCACAGTTGCTTGTAGATACGGACGCCTGAAGAGCCGTAATTTACTAATTTGACTTTACAATTTGTTGTAGTTTATATGTTTCTGCTGTTACAACCTAATCTTCGAACACTGAAATACGTAACGTTTTCGTTAGTATTCCTACTTCTAGAGAAGGAATTTCATCCATCTGTATTCATGCTGCTAACGAACCGAGGAGATCCTTAATGCTTGGGTACTTGGATACTCGGATGGTCCATCCTCACTGGTTGTTCGGGCACCAGCATAATCTCTGTTTTATCTGAGCTTTACTGATTTAGTCACTGTGGATCCCTGGAGTCCCGAAGTTAACCTAGCCAAAGTCTACCCTTGGCCACCACCACAGGCATTCGCCGCCTTTGTGAATCAGAGGGAGAATAGCCACTGTGCGACTAATTTGATACTAGGACGATATTTAGTATCGGTATTGGTTTACTCTTGGCTAGGCTTTCCCATGGAAACGTCAGACTCCTTCTCAGCTTGGGAGACTCTGTAGGGGGAATGAATCCCCGTTGTACATTGCTGTCCGACTCCCAGGAACAACTAGCCACGATGAGGCGGTAAACCGTTGGGAGGCATCCTTACTACAACGCTTAGAAATGTAAGATCGCGTGCATTTGATCATTGTTGGTTTTGTTCTTAAAAGAAGTCTTGTTAGCATGTAACTCTCAGTTCGTCGTAGAAGTTTATTTTGTTTTACATCGGTGTTGTAAAAAGTGCTGTGTGAAAAGGGTAACACAGAGTTCACGAATGGGCTTGAATATTTGTGGTTAAAGCACTGTTCACAAAATTAATCATATGACGGCATTGGAGTAGGTCGGTTACTGCTTTTGTAATACTCAGTGAGAGGTTTCCATTGCCAAATGCATACCAATTAAAGAATGAATTCGATTCTAGGAGAGTTTTAAAGTTAGTTCCGAAATTGCGGAGATTTCAACATTGCACATATCTAACTGCTTGCTAAAATAGATATTGAAGTGAAGGTAGAGCAGATGAAAGTGTTGAAGTTGTCAAGTAGTAATGCTAAAGAGCTATCTGGTTAAACTGTGATTTGAAAGTGGAGACAGAACTATCATTTGCTCTATCTTCAAACACTATCTTGTTCTTCATTGTTGCAATTGTCGCTTCCTGTGATCGAGAAATATTGGATGGCAAGTTTAATTAACCGACTTTTGTAGGACATTTAGGTCATACAGAAAAATTATCGGTTAAAGGACCGTGAGGGAGAAGGCATCAAGACAGCAAAAAAACTAGACTGCGGGTAGTTGTTTGGGCGTAGACGTAGTTCTAGATAGTGCTGCATTCGGATGTAGACCATCCTATTTATTGTGAGTTTTCTTTTTCAAATCTTTCAATGGATTGCTTTTTACCTGCGGACTTATGTGCCCACGACTGTCTATTATAGCTGCAAATTTCTGTTATTCCGATTTATCGAGTGTTCTACTTTTTTTTAAAAATATTTTTTGTTATTGTTTCTTTTCTAGATCATCTTTCCGGGAAAATGTTACGGGTGTTTTTCACGTACCGTCTCTTAAATTCTTATAGACGACCTTGTCCCCGTTATGCCATATCCAAAGCGGGGACGAATGCAAAAATCGACTGAGGAAGTAGATGTGGATGTCGAAGCGCCAATAGAAGACAGAAGAGATGCGTTGGGAAACGAGTTAGGATTAGGCGTGACTGATTCAGCAATGGAGCACGATATCATAGGAGAGCAGAACATATTGGAAGCCGCAGAAGGTGTTTTATGTTGTTTTTTTTTAATTTTGTAAAATCCACTTTTTTAAAATTATGCTTGACTAAGTTGTTTCGTAGTCGGATGGTTTGCATAATAAGTGGTGAGTTCGCAATGTAAAGAAAGGCCAAGTGAAAGCATTGTTCAACAATTCTGTAAAAATTATTTTCGTGTTTTTATGCCTTACTATTCGTTATTGTTTAACTCTATATGCATTTCTTTTTATACACAATACTCATGAGAAGAATCTATGATTGGCCTAATTACTAGGAATTTAATGAGCTCCTTGAAGCAACTTTTGTATAATATTAGGTTCTTTGGAAATCATTGTCGTGTTTCATCCTCAACTCTCGAATGGCAAATCTGAACTCAGGGTGAACTTTATTAATCTGAATGAAGGCCGTTAGAATCTGGATATTTTTGCCAACAAAGAGCAATTTACCTATACCTATCGCATGAAATTCTAGACTTAAGATTCTAGAGGCGATTAAGTTAGTAAGAACAGTTTTAGCTTAGGCTTGCTCTCTGAAACATTTCTTTTGCAGGAAGTTGTCGAAATGATTGAAGAAGTGATAGTTGTTAGGCGAGAGGTATACCAAACATGGCGGGTAACTTCTTCGACCAGTTCCTTCAACTTTTGCAACGTCAGTAGAGTTATGTATGGCCACAAGTGATCGTAGGCATCGGTGGTCTCTTTCGATTGACCAATGCAGGACAGCCGTTAAAGTTTCTGGTCCATTTCGTCAATGTACTGGAGTTACCTCTTCACATTAACCGTTCCTTCTGGACTTAAAATGCTGTAATGGATCAATCCAGTGGCAAAACAACAAGCCATCGGCGTGACTTTCTTTTGGTGTAATCTCAAGGAGAGGAATTGCTGTGAAGTTTTATTACGGTCCAATCACTGAACCAATCGTCGTTGCTTGTCATAAGGACCCATTTCTTGTCGCACTTCACGGTAAGGTCGCGAAACCAATTTTACATAGAAGTATTCACGGTGCCTTAAAACAGTGAATTTTTTTATTGTCATTAAATTCATGCAGCGTCCATTTATCGAGCTTCTTGGACTTTCTTTAGGTACTTTGAAACAGTTATACATGTTTTTGTTTCCAACAAACCGTTCAATTCATCGTCGTCAATGACAAAAGGATATCCGCGACCTCCCTCATCTTCATCAATTCGGCGTGTCGATGTTTTCCGAACCGACGTGTAGCACTATATATTCGTTAACACTTCCATGGCCCCATACTTCATCAGAATTTCCTACCGTTTGTATTTCGTACATCTGAGTTTGAACTCATAGAAGTTTGCTGAAATTGCTGTTTTGCCATCTGAAATTCTAGCCTTTTAAAATTTTTTCAAAAAAATGCAATATCGTAATTCAACGATACGGGGCTAAGGTGCACGAAATGAGCTTTTTAACGGCTCGCAATGGTAGAAAATTCGAGAAAAGGCTAATGCTAATGAAACATACATGGGAAAAGAATTTGCAAATTGGATGCTAACACTTTCGTAAACAACGCCAAGTCTTGGGCTTCTTGCGGACTGGACGACGGCTTATTATCAGCCTTTATGGATTTGCTGGTTTTTTTGAAAATGAACGGTAGTTTTTCGACAAGTAGAGGTATTCCTAGGTTTTGAACATGAGTGGTTTGTAGAGAAGACTTTGTTCTGTCGCTGTATCGGTGTGAATGGTATTGTAATGCTGTTTACTGTGGGGTCCATCATACGAACACATTACTATCAACATTTGGAAGTGTTTTGCAAATTTTGGACCTTTATTTCAGTATTTTTTGGACATGCACAATTTGTACGATAACTACCGTTCACTATAGGAATTATAATTGAAATAGTAGTCGAATGGCACCCAAATTTATGGTTAGTGGACTCGTTCTGGAAACATTTTTTTTTGTTTGTTTCTAATTGCAGCATAGAGCTTTTCCAGACTAACGGCCAACTCAAGATCTGCGGTTTATAAGCTATCAGCTAATAACTACAATTTTAGGAAAATAGTTCTATGTGTTAAAATGAACCACCAGAAAGAAAGTGAGACCTATAATTGTCTTACTGACCACACCTGCAAAGCATTATGACACTTATAGGTGATGCTCATCGCGAGAATGTTAATTTCCGAGCATTCTAATACTTCCTCTAATTCCTAAAGGTGTGTCTGTCCTCGAATCATATACTAAGAAGAGTGAGAATCTGTTCGTAGATGGGTGTGTAATATCTACAGTTTCGTAGAAAATGAAGAAGTGGTTCAAGTAAATCAAACTGCTTCAGGCTTTCCGTGCATGAGCTTAAGCATTCCATATTCTGTTCATACTTTTACTCACCAATTCTCGACGACGTGAACACTATAGTATGCTCTCCGGGTAGCCTGACCCGTATAGGGATCGTTTTATTTTTGGTGATTTATTTCGTTGCATAGCATCCTTTTCGTAAACTTTTTGTAATCATTCGATAGCTTATCCAACACACATTTTGTGATAAACGTCGCATAGACAAAAGTTCTATTCTGCACCTGGAGATGCACAAAAAACTTCTCCAACGACCACATTAATCGGTAGTTTGACTTGCAAATGACCGTCTTTTCATTTCTAATCGGTACGTTGCGTCATGGTTATTGTATGCAATTTGTGGAGACGGAAAATATTAAGATATACTGGTCATAGTTTGCGAAGCACTTCCAAATTCTGACAGCCGTCTCTTTGTATGATGTAATGCTAATAGACACATGTAGTAAATAATAGAATACACACCGTTCATGTCCATAGAACGTCAGACCATGTTCTTTTCTGCTGTCCTATCATGTATTTAAAATATCGCGTTCTGTAATGATCGAAACTCTTGTTTATTGTGAAATAGTCAGCAACCCTATGAGGGGTGACAATTGGGTGTCAATACTTGCGGTGAATACCAAAATAAGTCATCGTTGAGAATGACTTAAATGGAAACCTTAGTTCTCAGTTCAATCTAGCGATCTTGAAGCGAATATCAATTACCTCTTGGAGCGTTATTTTCGCTTCTTAAGACTTTAGTCATGTTTTGTAAAAATTTTAGATTGCAGTTTTGCTTATGAAAAGAAGACATTCTCCATATTCTTTGTAAATTGAGCGTTCATTGTAGTGTCTTTTTGTAAGTGGGATCAGTGCTGTCGAATAACGACTTTTTATAGCTTGTGAAATTCTTAACGCTGTTTGTTTTAATGGATCCCTTGTATACATTTATTATATGATGGTACCATTGAAGTGGAAAAAATCAAAATGATTTTCAGAAAGTATTAATTCATGTTGGTGTTTTTACATGATTATAGTTAGAGGATTACTTATTTACTTGGATACTTAAACGGCCCGTCGTCACTGGTTGTGCGGACCCCAGCATAGTCTCCATTTTTCGGAGTTTTGTGGTTTAGCCATGGTGTTTTCCTGGAGTCCCGAGATCAGCCTGACCAAAATCTGCTCCAGCTCATCACCACCACAGGAAGTCACCGCCCTTGTGGATCAGAGGGAGATTTGCCACTATACGACTGGTTTGATACCAGGACGATGGTGGATGCTGGTATTGGTTTATTCCTAGCTGGACTTTCTATGGAAACACCTGACTCGTTTTCAGCTAGGGAGGCCCTGCCGGGGATGAATTCCCTGCTGTACATCGCATCCCGACACCCAGGAACACCTCCCAGCCACGATGAGGCGGCAAACCGTTGGGAGGTGTTTGTTAGAGTATTACTAATAATTTCTTGTTTTGTTATTTTGGTGTTATTATTAAACTATTGTAGCAGTTGAACTTCAATACGTTGATGATAACGGAGTTCCTGTTCCCGAGATCGCCGAAGAAGTCATTATGGAAGGAGAATACGTTGAGGAATATCTCGATCCAGAGGTAGAAGTAATTTTCGAAGTTTCGACAGTTAATGTCTTGGATTCTTTTTCTGTTGTAGACGATAACGCTTATAAAAGATTGTAAGTTGTTCACATTGTCTTTCTTAGCATTTTCCCGTATTGCTCGTTCACCATTGAAAATACATTGGAACATTTTTGTCATGTTGGTAGCGAAAATGAGACCCGTGTAAAATATAGGGAATCATATCTGATATCTTCTTATCCATGGTTCTACAAAAGCTTAACCATTATACAAAATCTGTAACAGTGTATCAAGAGATCGTTGTTTCCGTTATGCTATTTTGCTTTGTGGTATTTTTTTGTACTTGTTAACAGTTGCCTTGACATGTACTTGTTTATTTATTTATTTAATATTGTTCCTTTTAATAGGAAGTAATTTTTCAGCACTTACACGAAGATGATATGGCCGAGTCCTTGGTTGCGCTGTCTCGTAGTGGAGAGTTTTGCCATAAAAGTGGGAGGGAATACGTTGTTGAAAATATGGAGGTGAGGTAGTCATTTTCTTGTTTTAGCACGTTTGGTACAATTATTTGTAGCTTCCTATATTCCTGATCCGCCCACGTGTGGTAGTTATGAAGTATATTCCATGTTTTCTGATGTTTATGGGAATTTTTGCTTGTTAAAATGATCACTGGCGCATGTAGCGGAGCGGTCGGAAGCGCCACTACGACACACGTGGAGTCGATCCCCGCGCCCATGGCCCACAAAGCCTTCCATCCCTCCGGGGTCAGCAAATTGGTACCAGACTTGTCTAGGAGGATGACAGCACAGGCTCGATAAATCGGTAGACCACTGCGAGTTATTGTAAAGGCTAGATATGCATTCAATTACCTCAAACGATACTTAATGAAGTCGAATGCTTGGCGCATCCTTCAAGGATTGATCAACGCTGAGAGTTTTATCCTTTATGTTTTAAAATGATCATGTTGTCTTATAGCTTTGTCGTATCTATATTTGTTCAGTCGAGACGTCGGCATCCGCGCATTTTAAGAAGATTTGGAACAACTTCACATCAGCAATATATGGAACAGCACCATGGTTTCGTAGACCCGTCACAAATAGTGGTTGAAGAATTCCGTGAGTTCATGGATTTGATTAAAACTATGAGATTAGTTGAAAGAGTAGTTCGAACTTAAAGAAATTGTTCAAGCGGCAAGTCGCCATTTGCATTTTTTTTGCCATAGTAAGAAAGAAAGGTGAAGATCTTGGCGTTGATCAGTTCCTAAGAGATGCACCATGCGTTCGACTTCATCAAGCATCGTTAGAGGCGGTTGAATGCATATCTGGCCTTTACAGTGACTCGCGGTGGCCTGTCGATGTATTAAGTCAATGTTGCTATTCTCCCGGACCGGTCTGCTACGAATTTGCCCACTCCGAAGTTATGGAAGGTTTCGTGGGTCTGGGCAGCGAGATCAAACCCATTTGTATTGCAGGGCAGCCACTGCGCTACAGTGGCCCTTGTTTGTCGTTAAGTATTAAATAAATGCTTTATCTCTTTTGGGATTAAATGCTGTCAGATCCCTCTTATGTCAGGTGTAATTTTCCGAAATGTTTGGAATCAGCTTCAACATGTATGTCTAATTTTAGATCCAGTTTCATCAGCTGGACGAGACACGCGGTTCACACCAAGGTATCCAGTTGCGGTAGCGAAAAGAGGTCCGACAGCGAATGTTCGACATTCGTATAACAAAACAGACTGGAGAGAGGATCAATGCAAGTGCGATCTTTGTTTTTCATAATGGTTGAGTGAACTTTAACCTCTAACGCTGGATTGCAATGCATGGGGTGCAAAGCTACTGACTGCTTTCAAGTTAGATCAGTGTATCGCATATCAAAGTGGTCTTTGTTAATTGAACTAGGAAGTGTTGGGATCTATATACGGCGTTGGAAATTTTAAAGAAAATGTTAAGACTAGGTTTCGTCGTTATTTTTTGAAGGTTTTATTTCTGGGGCGGATTTAAAAATGGAGAAATATTTCATAGGAAAATTGTACGTGCTTAGAACGATCTAGTATATTCTCTTCCATAAATCCATAAATTTGTCAGCTAACCACTCCAGCGACGGAGAGGTTATCGTCGATTGTCAAGAAACTGACATGGGGTGTTATGTGTTGAATCATTGTGTTCAGGTGGTAGCGCCTTGAAAGAAGGATGTTTATTCTAACTTCAGATTCAAACGTAATGAAATTGATAACCGTTTTAGAAAGTTATTGGTTTGTGATGTTCTTGAATCATTGCCGGAACACAAGCAGGAATCCTTCAAGAGACTGATGGAGATTTTGGAAGCCCGTGTTCCTGGATATCGGGAATCGCCGAGACGAAGATACCCAGGGATATCTCCTGTAAAATCTTTCTTCTTGATTTTTTTTGTATTCATTTCTGTCATTGTCATCACTAAGTAATAACGCTAATTAGTTAGCTCAGTAGCCGTTACTATTACCATTATTATTATCATTGTTATTATTACCATTTAAGGTACTACTTTTATTATTATAAGCTATTACTATTGGTGTTACCATTGCTATTTTTATTACTATTACTACCATGGTGTTTAGTATTAGTAGTTTCTTTTTGTTGTTTATCATCTAGATAGGTCGTTTTCTTCAATTGGCTAATTTCTTGCAGAGTTACTATCAGGATTTGGACGGCCAGGCCGTTAGTCCACGTCAAGCATCACAGAAAACTCCTCGAACAGTAGCATACGGTAGAATGTTTTCATCCTGTCTTTTGATTTATTTTTTCTTTATTCTATCTTTGTCTACGCTGTGCTACTTCCCGTTTTAAGAAGGGCGTTATATGGGTCAGCCACGTTATATTGTCACGAATCCTTCTTCAAGTAGCTCTCGTGTAGTAGCTATGATTCCTTTTGAAGAAAAAGCTAGAGTTGACTCTGCAGAACGAGCTGACGTTGCTGAGATGCCAGAGTTAATTCAAGGTGACATTAATGAAGGCGATAGATGTGTGGATCCGAATGATATTGACGAGGTAATAGTGAATAAAAGTGTTCACTAAATTTTATAGGTATTATGCTGAGATTATTGTTTTAGGCTGGCGAAGTAGATATAGAGACGTACGAGGAAGATCACCGAGACCACCGAAAATCGAGTGTATGGCTTGATAATAAAGGACGAGTTGTTGATGTGAGGTGTTCAGTTTTTGTTTCGATCTGTATCCTTCATTCGAAAAGTTTCATTTATTTGCCATTTTGAGGTGGTTACGAATCGTGGTACTACTCTAATTTACCCTGAAATGCGACAGGATATTTTTGGAACATCTGATCTGCGTTCCCTTTCAGCTTCCCAGGGAAGAGATGTAATCTTTAGTGTAGGTTACGTCATGTTCCAATATTCCTAAGTAATTTTAGGGTCAGGATGACCGGTTCTGTCCATCTTGCAAAATGACAATGAAGAGATCAATATATTATCATCATGGACGTCTTATTCGGAAATATGGCCGCTGCGATATATTCACTCCTAAACGTTTTCCATGCGGATCTCCTGGGGTAATTTCTGAAATCGCCCAATGTTCTTTGTTTTCTATAGTAAGTTTTAGAAGTGTAATTTTGTGTGAACTTTCAGTGCAACGAGAGACTAGGCACTCTAGAGAGGCTTTGTGAGCACATGTATCAAGTTCATGGAGCTCCGACAGATATCAGGCGAAAGATATTTGAAAATGAGAGTCAATTTGAAGTGAGTGGTGGTTTTCTTTGTTATTAAATTTTTAAACTTGCTTTTAAGGAGTTCTTACGTGAGTTGGAGAGCCGAGGTGGTAACTTCCGCATGTCCAGAGGAAACAAAACTATAAAAGAGGGAATTGTACAATATTTCCGTTGTAACAGAATATTCTCGATCGCTAAAGACAAGGCCTTGCGCATTGTAGATGATATAAACGTGAGTTTATACTCAGATATTGCCTCTTGTCTTTTTGATTTGCTCTAGAAGTTTTACAGGCTGGGACATACGAGGCGGTGAAAGACATTACACAGCCTATGGATCCATTTGGTAAGGAAACAAGCACAAAGCCATATCTTCGAACAGAGGAAGCATGTACGGCTTTCTTTAGGAAGACATACCTCAATGATGGGTGGGTTGTTTACCGAATTGATATTTAGAGTATCTGTCATTCTTTGTCTTCAAGTCTGTTCATTTGTTTTAGAACAATCGAAGTGAGGTATTGTGATTATCATCTTCATGGCGATGAAAGGCTACGTCTTCCAGTGGCTATTCGCAACCGTATTTATGAAATGACTAAAAAGAAACTTCCATTGCCAGTGATTGTAATGGTTCTCCACAGTATGTTTTATTTTCGCAAAAACATAACCTTGGTTCCTTATTATGTTTGTTAATTTTTTCCAGAAGAATGCAATCGATTCTGCATGCCTGGAACAGCACTTGAAAGAAGAATTATGGCTGTTACTCCTCGAGAGGTTCAGTTAGTTGCGCAGTCCGTTCAGCGTCGTCTTGATGCAGCCGCGAAAAGAAGTCTGTTCACTTTTCTGTTAACTATGCTTGTTTTTAAACAAAATATGCTTTAACTCGGAGCGGGGTTGTAGTGAAAGTATTGCTGTGAAATCAGAGAAAGCTGCCGAGGCGTCCGGTCAGCTGCAAACGTTGAACGGAGGTCAACAGTTAGAAGCTGATAACGTCAGAGAAGATCACGAGGCTGCCGAAAATCTGTTAAGCCGAACTGATGACAATGAGCATCAGAATGACGATCGCGAACATTTGGAACCCGCAGATGAAATTCCTGAGGAATGCGCGGAAGGTGGTGAAGGCGTAGATTTCTCAACAGAAGGGCGTGGAGAAGGTTAGTGTCGCTATCTTCTATGGCTCGAAATCCTTTTTGTTTCCTTGTTTATCTATGTTGTCATCCATTTCGGTTCTTTTCTCATTTTTAGGTGGCGAGTTGACGGAGCTTGAATTAAGAACATTGGAAGAATATGAACGGAACCGTGGAGTCATATTAACTGACTTCCAGAGCTTAAAAAGAGAAGAAAATAGAAAACGGTGTTTTATTTAATATTCTCATATATGCCTTTACTAGCCGGGCAAGGAGTTTTAATTTTTCACTAGCCGTTCACCTTCACTAGCTGGATATTTTCAGGTTGTGTCGTGAACGTGTACGTGCCAGAATATACACCTTAGGTCGTGCTATGAGGGTACGTTCATTGTATCTTAAAAATCTATCAATCTTAAGTCTTTTAACAAGAATAGGAGCGTTGAGCGACTAAGGGTTTCAACCTAAGGTACAACGTGTGTATAGTATTATGTTAATTAGCATTTCTTCAGAACATCCAATTCTCCGATTTCGAGTGCGACATACTTGTTCGATCGGAGCAAATGTTAGAGGCTGTGGTTGAGTTATGGAATGCAAGAATGGAAGCGGGGGGCAAAAACGGTTCAGTGAAACCGATTCAGAAGCATAATACTTATTCGGATATAACTCGAGGAAGCTCATCTGAGGACTCTGTTGAGCAAAAGGAAATCCCTACAGCTCCAGACTCTTCTGTCAGTATTAATAGCGTCGAATGTCCTATTACTGAGTCTGAAAACGCTTCCGATGTTAGTATTTAAACCTATTTAGTAACGAGATACAATCGCAATAATGCTGAGACATTTGGAAAACGTGAACGCCAGACCAGATTCGAGCCCAAAATTACCCTTTCCGGGGGCTAACCTACTGCACCACTGAGGGCCTTGCTTTTCCTTTCACTCAAGTTTTGCAAATACCTCGGCTTCAATGGGAATTGTATCTCATAATACCTTACCGAAGAAATAATAGACAAAAAATAGGAAATTAAACATTGTGATTGCTATTTAATAGTATTATTCAGTCAAGAAATGACTTATATTAAATCGTTATATATTGTTAATGGTGACATTGGATTGAGATAACTATGTGTTCTTTTGTTTGAAAATATTACAACATTTTGTTCAGAGTCTATCGAGATCCGTACCTGACACTAGCCAGTTCACGCGAACCACTTCTATTAGTGGTAGAAAAGCGGTTAGTTAAGAATAACTTCTATATCTGTCCATTAATCAATTTCAAATGGTTCGTGTGTCAGACATGTGCTACTGTATAAAGGAGAAATCACTAGTGTTGTGCAAAGTCGTTAACCTTTGAAGAAAATTTGGTCCTCATGGTTTACGTTAAATTGTGTTTCCAATAAGTCATAGGTCATTTTGTCGACACAGTGGTGTTTTCATAGATTTAATACTTGTTTGCAGATTTTAATACTTAATTATCAGATGAAATAATAAGTAGCTGTTGAAAAATAACTGATCTGACGTGAAAAGTGAGGAACGAAAGAAAATAAACCGGTAGCAGAACATTACACTTTTTTCCTTTGCATTGTACTCTTTCAAAGAAGCTTTGCATAATGATGGAAATTTATATGAAGTTTTAATAGAATATATTTTATGTTAAGGGAAAAAGTCGAGCACGTCGTAGTCCTCGTTCAGAAAGACAAATAAAGGAAGAGCCTACGATCCTCAGTGTTGAAGCACCCACTTCGCAAACAGCACCAGCCGTCACAAGGCTGGGTCGTGTTATCAAACGAAAGAAGATTCTTGACGTGTAATTTAGTGGTTGCGAAATATATGATTAGTGTATTCCTCTTTGTTACTATTTGTGTGAACGTTTATATAATTGAGAAAAGAATACTTTATGAATAACCGTGTTTTTGGCGCATTGTCTGTGCATTATCGCTGTATCCCTCTTTGTTACTATTTGTGTGTTCGCTTGTATAATTGAAAAAAAGAATGTTCTTATGAATAACCTTTTCTTTGACGCATTGTCTTCGACTTATCGTCCTTTTTTGACAGTTGTCTGCGCCTATGCTGAACTTTGAAATCGTTTTTTTCCCTTCGGCACTTTGTCTTCGACATTGCAAAGCTTTGAAATAAAAGCGTCGAGTCAGGACGTGACCTATACAGTGCACCATTTAAGATATCTGGTAATGATTAGCGTACCATGCTTTTATGCTATAAAAAAAGCTCATTCGAAATGACTGTACTGAAAGCTATTTTTTAACCACGAGTTTTGTAAAAAAAACAAGAGAGAAGCGTAGCAAGTACACATTGCTGAATATGAATCGAGACTTGAACTTTAACATCAAATACGCGAATGATAAGGAGAGTCCGCTGAGTTCCAGTCAGAGATAAATACGAGATATGTTGTCACATCATTGATTTGCAGGAAGTCCTTCCCGCTACTTGTATGGCATCTTAATGTAGCTGGTAGACTCGTAATTGTTCTCGCTGAAAATTGGGCCAGTAGATTCTCTAGGTGTGGCCGCTGAGATAGTGTAAATGATGGTATTGCATGTGTCGTTTTAATTGAATGGAAATTGATTGTTGGAACGATTGGTTGAAATACTTTAACATATGAATTATGTTGCTCTCATTGAATTTCATCTGAATTGACGCCAAAAGTGCTGTTCAGAAGCCGTGGTTTTTTTCTTGCAAGCTTATCTCGGAAATCCTTACATGGTTGCACAGCTGACGAAAAAAAGCCCAATACCTTTTTTCCGGGTCGTGGCTTCCACGTTGTCCACTTCAATGACCAGTTAAGAGTTGGGGCAATCTTAGTTTTCTTAGAACGAATAAATGGGCTGCGACAACATTTCCATTCTCTATTTGGAGACTGCTCAAGTTTTGCATTTACAGGTCGGAAAAAATCTCTTCAAATGGCTATCTTTATGGTTTTTATGGAATCAGTGCATACATCGGACTGCAATCTCAAGTGGAAGGAATGTGATACACCTTAAAGGTTTTAAACTAATGGCTACTTATCAACTGTAAAGAGAAGTATTTACCACGAAATGCTGTTGTCGTCCGATTTGTCGTCCACACCACTTCAAATATGTTATACTATCAGTGGTTTAAAGGCATGTCTAGGAGAACATCGCAACAGGAATGAAAGCTCCACTGTGACACACAGGTGGAATCGATCCACGCGCCCACGGCCCACCACGCCTTCCGTCCCTCCGGAGTCGGCAAATTGGTACCAGTCTTGGACTTGTCTGGGAAGATAGCAGCATGGCTCGATACCACCGCGAGTCATTGTGAAGACCAGATATGCATTCAATCACCTCCAATTGATGCTTAATGATGACAAATGCATGGCACATTCCTAAGGGATTAATCAACGTCAAGAGGTTTATCGTTTTTCTTTTTATCATCAAGGAAATTATTAGTGAGCAATTTATCTGCTCTTAGTACATTTAAATAAATCTTGTTTTTAACAAATTGGTAGATACTTAGTAGAACTTAGTCAACAGAATCATTGCTCATTGCTAGAAATTTTAGTTTGTAATAAAAGAGAAAAAGATCCAGAATATTTCATTTATTAGCGCAAGACGTTATTGCTAGAACTAACGTCCACCATTACATAGTGACCTCAGTTTAATTTGAAAAATCCTACAAAATAGGCAGGAAACGACGGTGTACTCATCTGCCATCGCTAATCGTTTCTTGCTCACTTTGTTGTTCATTTTATTGTATGAGGTTCGTTATTGTCATGCGACATCTATAAGTTATCCTCTGTGTCCTTGTTCTACCAAAATTTCTAGAGAATGATAAAACTCATAGTCAATCCAAAAGGAGATGGCGGTGTTTTCACTTCGTTTACATGTAATAGTACCAGTTCTGTGAAAACAGTCAAAGCCCAGGAAGCTGTATGCGGGTACTGAATGCTAAACGTAGTCCAATAAGTGGACTGCATTCCCCTGATTACAAATGAGCCACCGACACGGCAATGTTGATTAGGACGAGTACGAAAGGGCTGACAAAATCTTAGAGCCATTCTTAGCTGCCTGCAAGTGGAAGCACTAATGCGACAAGCAACAATTTCTCCTTACAATGCACATTCACTAGCCTCTTAAACGGCTATAGAGGACCGAATAATGCAAGCAAAAACATAAGCGGGGACGTCATTGCTCTGGATGAGACGAGAAGACGCCAGCCAATTAACGCTGTCTATAACAACGGAGAAGAACTGTTCCTCGGAACATACGACAACAAAGGGGTTGGGGTGTCAACGTTCTCGCCAACACGAGTTTGGCCATAGATATCTATTCGTTCAAATAACTAGTAATGTGAGTCAGGCGCTTAGGGTTGAACAAGTGTGAGCCGGTACCGGCTTTGACAATCATCGTTGCTCACAGAGAGCCACAGGCTGTGACAAAGGCGACGTCGAGATGATTTGCATGAAATAGGAGAAATTCTACGAAGAAAACCACATATTCTTTAAAGTCATCATTAGAGATTTGAACGTTAGTGTTGGACCCCAGAAGAACGTCTTGAGAACCCTGAATTGAGACCTACGAATTAGAAGGGAACGAACAGGCTGAGCGGTTTTCTGAGTTTACTATTACGACCAAGTCCATTTGTGGCAGTTCACAAATCTAGATGCTAGCCGATTATAGTAACGCTCGTGGAAAGTGCGGTCTTCTTCTAAATCTCACAAAAACGATGTACGTGAGGAACGGATTGGTTTCCTATTTCCCATTCACGTTCAACGGAATTAATATCTCCGAGTGCTCCAGTTATGTCTATCTAGGTCAGGAAATCAACATGTTGAACGACTTAGCTCCAGAGTTGAGCAGGATGATGCGAATGGCTTGGGGAGCAATAAGAGTATCGAGGATATACTAAAGGAAACAAAGAACAGCATGGCTCACGCACACCTCAGTTGCAATATTCTTGCTGCTTTAACATTTGCGTCAGAAACCTGGTCGCTGTGTAAGCAGGATGAAAGACCAATCAATGTTATTGAACGCACAGTGGAGAGGACGATGCTAGGAGTATCCCATGTCACATAAACGAAGAAAGGGATCTTAAGCTCCGATCTGCGTCAACGATCAAAAATCAAAGATGCCGTTCTATACGCCAGACGGTCGAAGATATAGGTGGGCGGTCAGGTAATGTTTAGGAACAACAACCGATGGACAAGAGCCGTTAGTTACTGGATTCCTCGGGATGTTATACGAATGGAAAGAGGACCATCAACACGAATGTCAGATTGTGTACTTTTTCATCTACTGCCTACTACAATTTCAACGGCTAGTAAGCAGTAAATAAAAAGGAAACGTGATTTCGACTGCAACCTCAGCATAACTGTGGGTTCAATGCCGATGTAGGCTTCTCAGCTCAATCCCGTTGACGCGCGGTTGCCAATGGCACTGGTAGATAAAGAACTAGCTGAGAGGAAGGCAGAGCAAGGGCCTCCGTGCAGCAGTGTGTACTGCGCGAGCTCCTAGAGACGGAATTCGTGGTTCGATCTGGTTGGCCCGGGCTTCAAGTATTGCGAATATCTCAGCATCGTTGTGGTTGATTTCGAAAGTATTCTGCCGTGAAAATTGTAGGCAGTAGATTAAAAAGTAAACGAATGTTAGGGCTTTTTTTTAAGAAAACTCAAGAAGAAAAAAAGATGTCCAACGAGTCCCTTGAGCGAGAAAAACCCAGTGGAGTACTCTTGAAGGCGACATGGAGAAATAGAAGACTTAGAGACGCCTGCAGGAATCGCTTTAGGACCGACGGGTCGAGAGTTAAATCATAGATCACGTTATTCGGAGTGATAGCAAACGGGCAATGATATCTTATGCTTTTGTCCTATTGTTGGATGCCCTTTTTGAATGGCTCCACACAAACTGTGCATTCTAGTAGAAGGATGCGGTCGAAAAAGCTCCGTGGGAATATTGTGAAGGTGGGAACGAGAAAACTTGAACAGCAATTCGAAAAATGTAGGTGGATAACGATTGTTTGCTTGTTATTAATCAACGACAATAAAGCAATGTTACCGTTTCGTTTTTGTTTTGTAAATTCGTCGAGTTAATGAGTACAAATCGCAATATTACATTCATCGTACTTAATGGGAGCAGTCAAAGAGCCACTGATTTATTTCTGATGCAAGAGTTTGCGTAAATCTGTTAAATCTCTTGGGAAGGACGACTGAACTTGGTCTAGAAAAGGTGGAATTTGAACCAGCGACTGTTCGACGCATGACGTTCTAAATGCCAACGATAATGTCGAATTGCTCCTAATATGCTTTCACAAGTTTCTCCGGCTATAAATTCGACTATTCAGAAATGATTTCTACCATTTAGGAGATTGCTTTTATGAATAAGCAAAATTTACGTTTAGAGAATGTTATTTGCTCTGCTCACGCCGGTCAAAAGCTCGGTTTCCTAGGCCTAACGCATCAATCTGTAATTCCATCAATTACACGTACACTGCGGATATACAGCGGGGGTTTCCATCAGGAAGCCCAGCTGAAAGTAAATCAATGCCAGGATCCACCACTGTCTTGATATCAAACTAGTCGCATGGTGGCAAATTCACCTTTGATCTACAAGGGTGGCGACTGCCTATGATGGTGACGATCTAGAGCAGAGCGTTCAATAGAACACTATATGTTCATATTCCAATGCCGAGGTTAAGAGAAAGTCGTTCCTGGGAACTATTACAAGATGTACCAGCAAAATACTTTCGACTTGTGAAGGAAGCATTGTCACTAAGACAGAAGATTGTCTTAGCTAGACAGCAAATCAACTTCCTCCGCCGCTGTTTTCAACATCGAGTAGTGCCGAAGTTTATAAAACGAAAGCGACTTCACGACGTATGCGGACTACCAGAGGACAGTCACCGAGTATTGGACATCGAATTGCGAATACTAC
>UYYA01004622.1:9551-82589 GCA_900624975.1 Angiostrongylus costaricensis
ACTAGTGTTGTATTGCATTGTGTTTCTCTATGGAAGTAAATGTATGCTGTTTAAAAACGTCGCGATTGCTTAACAAGAAAACGACGCAGTCATATTCAAATGCCGAGGTTAATAGAAAATCGATCCTGGGAACTTTTGTAGCTTATATTTTCTTAATGCTCGTGGTCATCTTTAATGTACTACTCAATCACATGATTGGTGAATTTTTACCGAATGCTGCAACACAAATTCGCATTTACTCACAAACATCCAAACATGCCTGTTAAGGGTTATGTACAAAAAGAACTTCCTGATAACATCCAGCATAGCATCGAGGGCCATTTTCTCTCCAAGATTTAGAAGTATTTAGGGCAAGCATAAACTCGTTTTAGCTTCGCGGTTAATGTGTGATGAACTAATCCGCCTTGTATGGCTGTGCACATAGCACATCACTTACCAGCCACGTCGACCTCATATGATGGAGATAATAATTTTACTACTACCAATAGCAACATGTAATTGCCTATTAGTGATACAGTATTCCACATAATCGGGCTGAACAGTTGGCTAAGTGAAATTAAATACACGAAATTCACAAATTATAAAACAGAAGTGAAACAAGTTCTTTCATACCTTGTACACACAAAAAAATCTAACGTCTCCACCAGTAAAATAATAAATATTAATAACTCTGCAAATGATCACTTACTTAACGTTCTTCAGCACAGAAAGGAAGCACGCCTTCGCATCCCCACAAAAGCGATCCTGCCCGCCGTTCATGATTAACGTTGGCACAACGATCTTCGGAAGAACATAATCACACGGGAAACGTCCACCGCAATAGTCATACACTCTAAAGATAAAAATTTACGCTTAGAGAACATCACAGAAGTATCTGCGTTGATAATCACCGAGAAATGCGCCGCGCATTCTACGGCTGCACTTATTTCGTTTGAAATAAAGGACAAGAGGAGAGGAGCCTTGTTTTCGCTAGAATTATGGCTCTGGGGCGTGGTTTTTCCTCTACGCCTATGTCGAGAAGCTACAGTTTTGTAACCATTTGGAATGGCTATTTGGCGAGTTCCGACGATTCATCCCTCTGCCACTACACTAACGTGTCGAACGACTCCGTAGTGCAAGCCATCCGCGAGCTTCTTGAGCAACACGAAAGAGCAATTAACATGTATAGCTTTTCGATTCAGCAGCTTATGGTCCTCTTAAAGGTCTGCCTAAACTGCCCGATCTTCAGATGGTCCGGGAAATATTACGCGCAGATTGGAGGGTTGGCAATGGGACAGCGACTGGCACCAACCCTTGGCGTTGCCTTTATGTCTATAGTGGAAGCAACCAGCAATCGATCTCACACCACTACTCTACTGTAGGTATATAGATGATTGTTTTGTCATCTGCTCCACACAGGAGTAGATGAAAAAATGCTTTGAGTTATTGAAAGAACAGTCAGAATACATAAAATTCACCCATGAGAAACCGAAAGAAAACTGGCTTCCATTTCTAAATGTTCAAATTAACCTATCCGGAAACGGCTAAAACACAAAATAGTATCGAAAGCCAAGCAGTAAGAATATAGTGGTTCATTACCTCTCCTCTCAATCCTCACACACCAAAAGGCGCTTTTGTTTTGTTTCGTAAGAATTGTGTTTCGAATCGCCACTAGCGTGTGCACAGGTAGAGAGCAGAGGGAAGAATCCTCGAAACTGGCGCGCCAAACAGCTATTCGAAATGGTTACGAAACTGTAGCTTCTCGGCATAGACATAAAGGAAAAACCACCCCTCAGAGCGATAATTCTAGCGAGAACAAGCTCCGTTCCTCTTGCCCTTTATTTCAAACGAAATAAGTACAGCCATAAAACGTTACTTAATAAGGACCAGCCTAGAAAATTCCGTAAGAGTGATAGAAATAACATTGGACACTCTAATACGCCAGCTAATACCCAACCGCCTATACGACCCCTCTATGTGCAACGGAAAGCTGCATGATTTGCCTACACGGTAGACACGGTGATTGCATGAGTTCGGGTACAGTCTATCTGATCTCTTGTAAAGCGTGCGGGGACAAATACGCTGGCGAAATGGGTTGACCACTCTGCGTCCGCATAAGAGAACACCTAGTCGGTAAATCTAAATTAAAGCAAAACACTCCACTAGGCGCGCATAGGATGCAGGAACACAACGGAGATTTTGAAGTAGGAGCCACTATCCTCACGCACGAAGCGAAAACATCAGCGCGTAGCTCTTGAAGCGTTTTGGATCAACTCCAAAGATTCAAAAATCAACCGCAAGGAGGAGTGTCTTGTCATCACGCGTGACCTGGCGCCATACCTCAGGATAATTCAATGACCTGACACAGACACAGTTATCGCCCATGTATTACTCTGTGCGGCGGCTTTCCACCAACTAGCCTAAATACTTACAACAAACAAACGGTAGGTGTTTAAATGAGGCTGTTTCTTATGTGAGTACAAATTTATTTGTTAAGTTTTATCTGCTGGGGTTATGAAAGTGTTTGGCTGATTAGATCGCATCTCAATTTGACCTTTCCAGGCTCTGAAGAAGGCGAAACCGCCGAAACGTCAGCAATTGTGNGGCTTTCCACCAACTAGCCTAAATACTTACAACAAACAAACGGTAGGTGTTTAAATGAGGCTGTTTCTTATGTGAGTACAAATTTATTTGTTAAGTTTTATCTGCTGGGGTTATGAAAGTGTTTGGCTGATTAGATCGCATCTCAATTTGACCTTTCCAGGCTCTGAAGAAGGCGAAACCGCCGAAACGTCAACTATTGTATCCTAATAAATTCTATAATAACAACCTCGTGTCTGCTTATTGAAGAAAGCATCGAATCAGCAATATTTGTTTTCTATGGCCAAGAAATAGCTGGAGTAGTAGTCTGCCCTTTGACAAAAATTCTACTTCCCACAAAGTTATTCGAGTAGCAAGTTTAAAAAATTGTTTTCACTCATACTTTCTAAACAATGCAAACCAGATAGAGTAGTTAATTTATTTAGCTAATTTAATGGAAATCGTAAGGGTTTACAGATCTGCCAATATCGTCTGTGTGCGCAAGATTTCTGTGCTGCTGGGACCGGAAACCATATTTCGTCAATATTACTTCAAAATAGGGAAGATAACAATTGCATCATAATATTCACATTTGAAGACCACAGTGCTACTCGTGTACTTCACACTCGAGTACTTGCAAAAACATGGCGTACGTCGGAAGAGATTCGACTAAACTTGGAGATGTTACTGACTAGGCAGTAATGATGCTGAGGCACAAAAGATCTACACCGATATATTAGTATAGGATTGTCTGTTGGTTGCTACTTGTTTGACTGTGTGTATGACTCATTTCATTGTTATTTGCGTGAAGCGAGGAAGGGTCGAGAACCAGTTTTGGGTCTGTTTCCAAAAGTAACTCTCCTTCCACTTAGTTGCTCAACTGAAATTACAAAAAGGCTGGATGTACAAGATTTGGAGATAGATTCCTATTTTAAAATTCTTATAACATACTTTTTAAGCGCAGTTTTTATAAAAAATTGAAATGAGAAAAAGGCGTGTAGCATGGTGTTTTATTAAAAGTCAACATGGGCACCAATATCTACCACACAGCTTCCCAAGCCGCCCATGAACCACATCGACTGCCTTGACCAGGATCTCTTGTGTAATGAAAGAAATAACTTCACGTATTCGCCCTTTAAGTTTTTCCAAAGTCGATTTAATTCTCATACATTAAAAAGTATAACATGCGCGGAAAGTTTGAGGAAAGTATTATAGTGTGCGAATAAGTTGTAAATATTCTAAAATAAGAAGTTTCAATCATCCTGTATATTTCTACTACAATTTCCTTGATAGAGCCTCCTGAGTAATTTACCACTTCACAATGAAACCGTCAGCCGAGGTGTCGAAGCTCCATGTATAAGTATTACAGAAACATGCTAGCATAATTCCCATCAATAACAATCTCTGTGTCGCTTTAGTTATTCAATTAAGAGGAAAAGCTCTGCGAGAGTAAATGATGAGTAAATTTATTCTTAAGGTGATTTTGTAAAATGTTATGTCTAGGGAACAGCTCTAAGGTTTTTAAATTACTCCCAAGCATTCGATCGATTTTTCGTTTCTACATTTCCATAATTGAATTCAGTCCGGTACATCATGTCTTAATGAACTGGTCAGTCCCCTAATCGTAGGAAATGCAGGCTAGGCAATACTTCCCTTCAATCAACAAGAGCTATTTGTAATGAATACGCCCTGCAAAAGCTATATCGATGGGAGCAGGGGTTCCTCTTTATGATACCGCACAATCGCTAAAAAGAAACTCGGCTATGGGGGACCTATCTGGAACCGGATCGGTTTGACACACTCATTGCACGCCATTGACACTCTTTCTTGTACGAGGCACTCTGATAAATCATTTATCATCATCTCATCAATCGTCAGTTTTTGAGGCCGTAAACTTCCATCAAATGTGATGCGACTACCCTAAAACGGGCAAATATTCAGAAGTACCGATCGAAACCAATTGGATGACAGAGATGATACTGTTCACATTATACTTCCACGTGATTTCTGTGCGGTTGGTCTCTACGTGACATACTTAGTGGAAACCTCATAGAAAGCGGCTCTGAAGAAGGCGAAATCCGCCGAAACGTCAGCTTAATCGTGAACAAAGAATAGTAACACCTCGCGTTTGCTCAGCAAAAATACGAAGAAAATCACTTGATCAATGCCGAGGTTAATAGAAAGTCGGTCGTGGCAGAAAACTCAAAACTTAGTAAAAGGAGAACGAGTTAGGTATTAGAGCCGTCTTACTGAACTTTCCCACAGAGGATTTTTCCATGGAAAAACATCTTATGGGAGGAAATAACTTGCTGTCTGCTATAAGAGTAGCTTGTCGACATAACTCATCAGAGATCAACTCCACAGTGCCAGAAGTGCTTTCTCGAGCTGATGATTGACTTACCAACATGATGATTCGGTTGAGTGCTGCATCGGAAAGATTCTTGGTGTACTTTAAAAAAAAGCAAAAGTTGGGTTGACGGAAAAATTTTAGCAGAATCTTTCTCTTCCTAAATGATGGCTATGGTAAAAAAAAAACTGACCAAGGACGACTTCGTCGTCTTAAGACCTAAAATATAGTTTACTTACTCAACTAGTTAGTTTGGACCACATCTTCACTATCATTGAATTGAGTAGTTTGTCGAAAAAAAAACAAAAAACAGATATGGTCTTACATCAACACACCTAACAGAAGGAAGAGTTAAAAATCTTGGCTAGAGGACTTAAATCAGAACAGTCGAAAAAAAACTGTTCCAAGTATCTCAAAAAAGAAGAGGTCCGAAGAGACGCACTCAGGATTCAAATGGATATAACGAACTACTACCAATAGTGACGAATGAAGACAGGATTTCCATCATTTAACGGTATGAAATCCAGAATAGAAAAAGTTGTACTCTAACCCTCTCTGTTGAAATCCAAAATTCATCCCTCTGAAGTCAGAGCTGCGATCTACAACATTTCGCTTCATCTCTTAGTGGGAAGACGATGCTACAGAAGTTAACGAAACGAGAGAAAAAGAGGATTTCCCTTGAATACGAATAAATCCTACAACATGGAAACCCTGTAGTGCTATGGTTAACAAATGGAAATGGAATACTTCAATTACAAAGATCGCATTGCACAAATAACCAGATTGTATAATAAATGCGCATCAACTAGGAATTGTGCGGATCAACAGCAGCATGAACTGCATTTCTCTCTTTTAAAGAAACCACTAACCGACTGATGGATCCAAAGCAGGTCTGGCACGCTCTCCATCTACGGCCTTTCAAATGTTACTCATTTGTGCGTTACCACTGTCACTCTGTGCGTTTAACAATGTCGAGAATTTTGCGCACTACAGGTTATCTGGCTTTAACCTTAAAGAATGATCATCTACTCGAGAAGATACTTCGGAACCGAAATGTAAATGCGCTGTTCATGTCATGAGGACAGTTGAAGATAACCAGACAAGAAGAATACTGGAAATGACACCAAGAAAATGTAAGTGTCCTCGAGCAAACTACCTAAAGAGTGGTGAGCATGTTCCAACCATACAGCAGCTGTATTCGCAGCTGCAGTATCTGTGAAATCAGGGAATGAATTTCATCAATATGTCTTTCTACTGCGACAGATAGCAACGAATGGAAAATGTGCCGCTAACCGCTCGATTCGTTAAGACAGGCGCACTCTACTCGTAAGGAGTGTACAAATACCGTAAGTAGCCCCAAGTATACAAGTATTTAAGATAATAGCTCTTCTCGAATAGGCATATTACACTCGAGAAACTGCGAAAAGGCGTTGTAAAAGCACTTTTTCGAGCATAAGAAAAAGAATGAACTGAAGTCACATAACTGCTAAATGTTGGATGCACATTGAAATCAATGCATACTGTTACGAATATAGCAAATACGAATATGATAAGAAACTAACTCCTGAACGACGTCACAAAGTGCGGCCCACTGCTTTCGAAGAAATTCTTCAGAATAGTGAGCCAGATATGGTTCCCGGGTTAATGGTAGCCAGTGGTCTGTGTTTCTCATACCTAAAAAAATGGTTTCCTTAGAAAAACCAATAATAGTTATAGGATAGTGGAGCTTAAGTGGAAAGAAAATTTAAAAGATAAGACTGTTCAGTAACACTTTGGTAGAATATTTTAAGCAGATATATAAGATAAAGTTGTCCCAGCTGCAGTGAAAATTTTCAAACGCTGAAGTGCTGAAAATGAATGAATCCATGTTATTGGTTTCATGTGAGCCAGTGAATTGTTGCCGATGCCGTATCATTCTCTTTTCACTCCCCCATTGTGCACCTTTACTGCTAAAGGTTTTCCACTGACAAGAAACACGACATTACTTCAGAAAACGACAGAATTGGAACAAATCCTCTCTTTTCAAAATCTAGCGCAGCATGACGTTTTATCGATGGGATAGTGTGTGAAATTTCGGAGAAGAGAGCATGTTCAGATGATGTGTTACCCTTGCTTTCTAACCTGTTATGGAGGCACAATTTATATAGGTGTCAAAGAGACTGAAGTAAAAGTTGTAGATCACCCTCACTGTCGTCCGCGATGTAGTGATTAACACTCTCGCACATGTAAACTCTATGGGAACCATTTCAAAATTGCCAGAGGGGTCGGTATGACCTCCACAGGTTTCACCTTCTTTCCAATAGTCTGTTTGTTGGACTGGACGTTAATCGGAAAAATCTCTATTCTGCACCCAGAAATATACAAAAAAGGGACAGATTTCCTAATGAGCTCAGTAGCCAGAAATTTGAGCGCTAATCGACTACGACTTCAATTCTAACTACTGTAATGGAAAATAGTTATCGTGTCGAATGTGAAAGTATAGAGGATACTGAAATAGATACGCATGTTGCGAAACACTTCCAAATCCTGACAGTAATGTATTTGCTTGATAGACCATAGCAGATACAGCAGATAACACCATATGTGAACGCTCCAGCTTAGCTATCTTAGGGTTCCAGGGAGAATTGCACCACCAGTATTCCACGACATTCGAAATGAAATGAAAATCCTCAAGCAGCAACCGAAGCCACACGTAAAGTTGGAAGATGTTCGTGGACAATGGATGTGAGGAAACGAATCGAATGTGAGAAGTGCTGGGATCCGCACGGTAGACGTAAAGACGGGTCAGAATAAAATAAAAAATAAGAAAAATAGCAGCACATATATCGTTCATGCCCGTATAGAGCAAAGTCTTTTTTACACGCCTGTCATGTTCGCAACACACGAAGTCTCTAGTTATTGGAAAATCATTGTTTATTGGTAAAAAAAAAACAGCAAGTCCGTAATGGTTGAAAATTAGGCGTCGTCCACAGCGACAGCAAAGCGAAATTTGGCGTCATCGCGTGAGTTTTAGGTGTCAAGAGATCGGCATATCGGTTATGCAATCCGCGGAATTTCGTGAGTACTGCAGGTTCTTTTACCAATCACCGCATGTCCAAACTCCCGTCTGTATTGCGAAAGTGTTAAACGAATGGGGCTAACGATGGTTCTATTGACAGAAAATCTATGTATTGAGTAATCTCTTGAGTTGTTTGGTATTGATCGCCTACAATTAAACTAAGGATCGCAGAGTCGTCTCGCCTTGCTTTACTATGCGTTGTGTTCCTAGAAATAAAACAGCATGATGGTTTAAATTTAAATCACGGATCTTCCTCATATGAGGGATCTCGAGCCGGTTAGTCGCGAGGTTACGTGGCGCGTCCCCAGGTGGCAGATGGGGGTTTAGTCGCGGACCAAAAGCGACCTTTGCTTCTCTGAGACGCAGATGGATCCAGGAGATGGACTCCCGGCTTCTGCTGCGATGATTTGGCACATACTTTCTATATTTGCTAGGCGTATTCATGCATGCAGTGTGGGTGCGCTCTTGCTTATGTGGATTGTATTCTACGAGTCAATTCGGCCAAAAGCCTGCAATCAAGTGACTGGGAAGTATGTGAGAGGCGGTTAGGAGTCGCCTCCAACAAATAAGCTCCATGTCCACTCTGGGAGAGCCTGGCAAGCTACCCGTGAGTATACCCAGCACACACGTTCAGAGCCCAGCAGGCCATACGTGGGCATCAAAATGCTAAACACAATAAAAAAAAACGGGCCTCATTCCCTGACCATGAAAGAGCCCCGAATTTCGCAGCGTTGGGTAGGACGAGTACGGAGAGAACGCTAAAATCTCAGTGGCAATGGAAGCTGCCTGGATTTTAGAGAACTATGGTGAAGATCTATACCTACAATGCACGTACACTTGCTGCCGAGTCCTCGATAGAAGACTTGCTCATGCAACTAAGAAGGATAAAGTACGACCTCATCGGCTTGGCCGCGACGAGAAGACGCCAGTCTTTCAACGCCGTCTACGACACCGGAGAAGAATTGTTTCTTGGAACATCCGACAGTAGACAGGAGTCCGCGGCATCGTCGTTCTCGTCAAGACGAGTTTGTCCATGAACATCGATTCATTCGAACAACTTACAACCCGAATCGGACGTTTACGATTAAAAAGACAAGGATCAATTCCGGCTTTGACAATCTTCGTCGGTTATGCGCCGACTTCAAACTCTGACGAAGAAGAAGTCGTGATGTTCTATATGGACTTGCAGAAATTCTACAGAGAAGACCACATGTTCATCAAGGTCATCATTGGAGATTTTAACGCCAATACTGGACCGAGAAGAAAGTTTGAAGAACGTCACATTGGGACCACGGATTAGATTGGAACGAACAGGGTGAGCACCTGTATGAGTTTATCACGGCGACCAAGACAATCAATGGTAACTAGCAATTCGAGAAGCCCCACCCTCATCGCTGGACGTGGGAGTCTCGCAATAGAGAGTACCATAACGAAATAGACCACATCATAGTAAACAGGAGGTTTTGCCTAGACGATGTCGCTGTTGTCTCAAAATTCTACACGAGATCAAACCATCGTCTCATTCTTGCCAGATTCTATTTCTCGTTGAAAGGAGAAATAGCCGCTAAATTCCAAAATCGAAGCCCCAGAACCACAGCAAACTGGGGCTTATTCAATTCATAGTCGGCTGCTGGGAAGATGCTGGTGTCGATAACATCGACGAAGAATACGATTGGCTCATTCAACATCTTCACGTTAGCGCTATGAAAGCTGAGAGTTCGAAAGTCACCAAGAGATGTTTGTTTCCAGAAACACTTGAGCTGATACGCCAGCGTAGAATCGCGTAAGCTGCAGGCAACCGCGAACCAACGTCCGAACTTTGAAAACAATGCAGACAGGTGATAAAATAAGATCTTAAAGAGAGAAGAGCAGCAGTCATCGCCAAAGCTGCAGAGGCTGGGAAAAGCATCAACAAAGCCCACCGAAGCTTCGCCAATTATAAGCCCAAGATGATTGCACTTCGATGCCCAGACAAAACAGTTACAGCGCCCAGAAAGGCAATGGAGAAAATCATCCACGAATACTACTCGGATCTCTTCTGTAGCCACATCCACCTTCCGTCATATGAAATAAAAGAGGATGAATATGTTGTACCACCGGTTATCCCTTTCGAAATCCGACATGCCATTTTGTCGCTGAAAAACAGAACAGCATCAGGTCCTCCGGACAGGATAAGACCAGAACACCCGACGAACTTTCCGCCAGTTCTCGTAAACACACTGGCTCGGCTCTTCGCACGTTACCTATCTGAATTCAAGGTCACTACTCAGTGGGAGGCCAGCAAGACCATGTTATTGCTTAAGAAAGATGACCAACACGATACCGGCAACTATCGCCCAATCTGTCTGCTGTTTGTCGTCTACAAACTTCTCACTCGAATTATTCTAAACAGGACTGACAGAACACCAGACGAAAGACAGCCATGTGAGCAAGCAGACTTTCGAAAAGGATTTATTACGATGGACCACATCCACACGATAACAGGACTCAGTGAAGTTTCGCGAGAACACAAAAGACCGCTCTGTCTCATTTTCATCAATTTACAGAAGGTCTTTGATTCAGTTGAGATAGAAGCAGTTATGGAAGCCCTTGATAGTCAAGGAGTCCCTAATCAGTACATAAAAATTCTTCGTGAGCTGTACAAAAATTTCACAACCATTGTATCACCATTGTACAACGATACTAGCATTGACGTCAAAAGAGGATTTAGGCAAGGCGATACCATCTCGCCAAAATTATTTATCGCCGCACTCATGCGAACATTGGAATGGGATAATATGAGAGTGAAAATCGATGGTCGGCAGTTACACCATCTTCGCCTTGCTGATGACATCGTCCTTATAACACCAAACGTTAGCCAAGCGGAACGTATGCTTGACGACATTGATAAAGCCTGTGTTAAGATTAGTCTTCGACTAAATCTCACAAAAACGATGTTCAATAAGAACGGAATGGTTTCGCATGCTCCATTTACACTTTACATTTACAGAAACGAATATTTCTGAGTGCACCCGTTATATCTGTCTTGGTCGGGTAATCAGTATGATGAACGACCTGGCTCCAGAGCTGAGTAGAAGGAAGCGAGCGATTTGGGGAGCTTTCAAGAGCATCGAGGATATAGTGAGGAAAACAAAGAACACCCGACTCCGTGCCCTCCTTCTCGACTCACCAGTACTTTCTGCCCTAACGTATGCGTCAGAAACTTGGTCGCTGCGCAACGAGGATGAAAGGTCACTCAGCGTTATCGAACGCGCTGTCGAAAGGACGATTCTAGGAGTATCCCGTTCCACACAAGTAGGAGATGGGATCGGAAGTTCCGATCTCCGTCAACGATCAAAAATCAAAGATGCCATTGTGTACGCCAAATAGTCGAAGATAAGGTGGGGCGGACACGCAATGCGTATGAATGACAACCAATGGACAGGAGCCGTTAGTGACTGGATTCCTCGGGATGTCAAACGCACTGCAGGAAGACCCAATGATCAGAGTTCACGAAGTGCCTAGAAGAAAGATATGGTGCTTGACGAGTCCCTAGAGCGAGCAGAACCCACTGGGCTACTCTTGCACGCAACATCAAAAAGTGGAAGATTTACTGGCGCCCGTTCGACTCACTCGACGATCAACGGGACTACAGATGATTCAGGATGGTTTAAAAAACGCATACATACATACATACATGCACACACACCTTCCAATTTCTTCCATGCGATCACAAAAATTTCACCTGAAAGGCGACGTTGCCATGGGATAATGTTGAATGCATTTTGCACTAACGGAAACAGGCCAATAAATCAATAAACTAGTACGTAAGTCGAAATTTATTAGCTGATTAAAAACTAACGAGGATTATGAACTCGGATGTAATGAATAGGAACAAAATTATTACGGAAACCAAATCAGCGAACCGAAGAATGCCAGCGCTCCCAATTTCGTGACTTTTGAAGCAGCAGCCAACAGAATCAATTTGTTCACCTGAAATTTTATAGATTGGTAAGATTTTTGGGAGATATTGGAAAAGACTAATGATATGCAGTTGAAAACAAAACATTCGAGATTTTTCTTCATGCAGTAGTAAAGACACGCTACTCTCCCTATATATGAATGATCGTATTTGATGCATAACTGTTCATTAACTGGAAAGACTAATTTCCACTCAGGCTCGACATTAATGGACAAGTAGTTCCGCTTCTACGAACTGTTCTTGATGAGCTGATACGAACTCTGTTGCCCGATGGTTAGTCTTTCGGTGACTCCCCTTCTTCTGAGCCCGTGGCTGGACCTATTGTTTTGTAGCCTTATTTGGTGAATCCTGATTTTTGACCTCGGTTTTTCTTTATTAAAACTGTAATGTAGAGTGGATAACGCTGTATAACATTGTTATCCACTCCTTAAAGAAGGTTGGAAACTCACCGAAACGTGAGCAATCGAAAATCAAAAATATCTGTGAATAGCCACATATCAGCTTATCCACGACAGTTCGTAAGAGTACTAAAACAAGTTTTCCTGAAGAACGAACGCTTGTGGCTCCTCAGTACTTAGTCTGATATAAATACTATAAGAGTGCTACACTACACAGTTGATGTTGGTGGTAAAAGAGGACTGAAAAACATCTCTATTCTTAAATTATCTTATTTCATCCCTAAGATTTATTGATAATAAATTTTTGCATTTACATATCTGTTTAATAAACTCGTTATTTTGTTGATGAGCTGAACGTCAAGCGAAAGCGATGACAACTCAATAAATTTGAAGACAAAGGAACAATCACTAGATTTCCAATGAACCTTTGTCTCTCCTCCTTGACCGGCAACATGAATTGCCGTTCGGGCTCCTTCAGACCATCCTACCACAGTGAATGGTGTAAGTCCAAGCTTCTAAAGAAGGATGTAATAAAAATGTCAGAACACCTCATTTACAATTCTTTATCTCTGCCATTCTTTATTTGTACCTATAAACAAAAAATAGTCAGAAGTTGAGAAATGGTTATAAAATGCAGGATCATTTGATATAAAATGCGAAAAATACTTAGATATAATAGCTTTAACACGTGATGGTTTGGATGCATTGCATGTTATGCAGCGTGGGATAGTGTAGAATGGACGAAACGCGTTGCATCCAATGCATTTTCTCATTAGTGACTTACTCGAAAAGGAATGTCTTGCGAACGCGTCCATTGACCATATTGAAGCTGTATTCCTGATTAGCTATTAAATAAATAACAAAGGATAAAGCTCTAGACGGTGAACAATCTTCGAGGGTGTGGCATGCATTCGACTTCACTAAGTTGCGTTGGAGGTGATTGGTTTCATATCTGGCCTTTAGGATGACTCACGGTAGATTGCCAATGTATCAAGCTGTGCTGCTGGCCCCCTAGACAAGTCTGGTACCGATTTACTAACTCCGGAGGGAAGGAAAGGCCTTTTGAACCTTGAGCGCGGGGATCGATCCCATGCGCACTGCAGGGCGCCCCTACACTGCAGGACTACAGGCGCCCTCAACTGTTATTCTATTCAAATCGTCATGAGGAATCATGATCATCGTATGGAATGGACGGGCATAAGAAATGCAGAAATATGCTCACCATAAGTAAAACACATAGTAGCGCATAGTAATATGACATATAGTATAGTGAACACATAAGATAGTTTACTAAGCAGACAGCATGGTAAGCATACAAGTGAACATATAGTAATATGAAGGGCGCTTGTGGCGCAAAGGTTGGAGGCACCAGTGAGACACACACATGGAATGGATCTCCGCGCCCATGGCCCACCAAGCCTTCCATCCTTCCAGGGTGGTAGATTAGTACCAGACTTGCCTGGGAGGATAGCACCACTGGCCCGATACATCAGTCGGCCATCACGACTCATTGTAAAGGCCAGAAATGCATTTTTCTTTGCCGATTTGGACTCCCTAGATCAGTCGCGTTGACGGGTGATTGCTGATGGCGCCGATCAATAGAACTAGCTGACAGATAGGCGAAACAAAGGACCCGCATGGTGTGGTGGGAGCGCGTTAGCCGACGAAAAGGGTAATAACGCGATCGTTCCCCACCGCAGACACCTGTGGTCCGGAGTTTTGCCAATATCTCATCATTATCATCAATATCTCTTAGTTGTATTTCACATGATACCTTGCCATTGAAATTTATAGTAGGCAGTAAATAGAAAAGGTAAGGCTGTAATTAAACTTCTGTTTATTTCTTTTAATGTGTTTAACTAGTCAATATGTGATTTTTTCAATGATAAGCCAACGTGAAGATATAGGTTGAGGTCGCCCAGCCGAATAAAGTTTCTTGTCAACCTCGTGTTAGTTTGAAGGATAGGGATAAAGCTCCAGGTATTCATCAATTCCTGAGGGATACGCCATGAATTCGACTTCATTTAACATAGTTAGAGGTGACTTAATACATATCTGGGCTATACAATAGTGGATACACACGGTGGTCTACCGATATATCGAGTCAGTGCAGCTATCCTCCCAGATAAGCCTGGTTCCAATTTACCGACCTGGCAGGAATGGAAAACTTGGTAAGCCTGGGGCGCTGGATTGATCCTATGTTTATTGCAGGAAGTCTCAAACCACTGGGCTCCGTATTAGCTTATCAATGAAAAATTACACGTTGATTAGCTGCGCCGTTGTTAAAGGAAAGTCGATTTTTCTATTCTTTAAGTAGCATTTTGAAAACGTGCCTCCATAAGTTTTAGGCAAAATCCGGCGTCTTTCAAACAACGATTGACCTCCTGAACACGATCAGGTGGTCGTGAAGTACCGTAGCCAGGAGGATCAATGCAGACAATTGTGACCAGTGTCTGATCGAAATACTCCAGTAAAGAAAATGGCCAGTCTTTCTTATAACATCCTAAATAAGTTTTATTCTTTAAAATGTGTCCTTGTGTGGAAGTTATGTTCCGTAAGAATAGTATCCGTAAAAACAAACCTACAGCTCCACAAATGCAGAGTATGGATTTTGGGCCACTACCATAGAGGGAATAACCAATATGAAGTCCGTCAATTTCTAATTTGTCTTCATAAAATATTGTCGAATGATTATTCATATCGTATTTCCTACTCAATTCTTTCTAGAAGGTTATGACAAGATTTAGGCCTAAATAGAAAGAATGTGGATCAACTTTAGAGCGCCATTAGTACTGGAAAGTGGTGGAAAGTACTGGAAAGGCGAACGAATGATGAACTTCCGTTCGAATTTGAAAGCGATACTTTTAGCACTGAAAAGATGCACAAAACCGCGTGAAGAAAGAAACGCAGTAAAGCCTATAGAGCAAATGTTATATGAGACAGCAGTGGGTAGTAGGAGAGTGTTCTTCTAGAAAAGTCCTTAAGGTTTCTGTTATCCGCTCAGTGGTTCGAGCTCGTTGAATATTTAAAGCGCAACCCTATCAAGAAGAAGCTCCTAGGTCCCAAATTGAGCTGTGGAGTCAGGGTTCATTACTTGGGCAGGATCAGCCGAGATGCGAAGAGGAGTTCGATATTTTTATTTGGAGGCCCAATTATGACTAAATCACTCCCAGCAATCACTACCGGTCTGAAGGATACCTAGCCAACATTAGGCAACAAACCTCTTTGCGACTCACAATGTCCGCCGAAAACCTTTAGTAACAACGTTGGACTACAGTGGTGCTGCTTTGTTAGGATTAGCAGCCGAGAAAAAAATTTTTCAAACAATATACCAGTCAAGTGGAAATTCTAGTGGCACTCGCACTATTTGTCAAGAGACCCAAGTATTATGTAGGTCTTGTGTAACCAAATAGATAAATCAATAGGGAACGATTAATTAAATAGATAAACGTGTCATCCCGACTTTTCTAGGACTCTAGGGAGAATCTGCTCAGTCAGCACTCAAAGGCATCCAAAAAAAAACAACAAGGATCCTCAGGCAGTAGTCGAATCCACACTTGAGTAGTTCAAAGTTTCGTAAATGATGGAATGCGAGGAAACGAAAGGAATGCAAGAAGTGCTGATATCCGCGCAAAAGATATGAAAGTGGGTCGAGTAAATAAATGAATAATAATGAGTGCTCTTCCAAATAAATGAGAAAATTTTGATATGATACATTTTAAAAAATGAACAAATTAGTGAATAAGCAGGTTAGAACTGTTAATAAAAGAAATAACATAATATTGTTATCGAAATAATTCTAAAAGGATATCCTTCGTATTCCTGTTGAGCAAACTCGAAGTGCTATTTTTATTCTTGTTTCGATGACGATAACCAAGGTGTTTGGCCGAATAGATTGCTATCAACCTGACCTTTCCAGGCTCTGAGGAAGGCGAAATCCGCCGAAACGTCAGCTTGTTCGTGAATAAAGAATAAAAATAACACCTCGCGTTTCCTCAGCAAGAATTCAAAGAATTACTTGATCAATGCCGAGGTTAATAGAAAGTCGGTCGTGGGAGTTTAAAAGGATAATAGAAAAAATATCTTTTCATCCCTTTTTTCAGGGATAAAATGGTCTTCGTAAAGTGATTTCAGATAGTGAAGTAGACGAAGCAGTAAAGCACCAAAGGATTCTATAAACTTGTGAACGAATGTGAAGTTTTACGATTTCGATGAAGACAACCAATCGATCGTCAGTTATCATTGGGATGACAAGACAAGGATGGGTGGGGCCTCGTCAGGAGATAACATTCGCTTCCGTTTTCTTTTATATTTTATCCACTAATGTACGAAGAACACGTTTCTTCTTCTTAAACACGTAACGTCTGACGCTCAAATAAGAGCGGTCGTCAGATGGAATTATGCCTAATTGCATGTCGGTTATGGACTCACCTATTTCACCACAACAAGCAGTAATTTTTCGATAACCAAAGGACCTGAGGTGTTGAGAAAACCACAATATTATAGAGCAGATTTCGCTGTACTGCTCTAGACGTATGCATAACATGCATGTTGCATATTATTCACTATCTGTTACTACTGTCCACCATTATAACCACATTCGAAATAAATTATCCTTTTATTTCATAGATATTTTTTTCAGTTTTTGAGAACGTTGTTCACATGTAGCGCAGTGGTTAGATGTGTCCTGCAATACATGTAGCGTCTTCGATCCGATCCAGCGTCTTGAATAAGTCGAACCCTTCATTACTCCGGGCACGACAATACTGTACAAGACTGCTCCAGGAGAATGAAAACACCTACCCGATAACGATAGGCCAATCCAAGTTATTATTTATGTCAAATATAGACTGCGTCACTTATACACTACTTGATGGAGTCAAAAAGAGAGTGCTCAACCGATTGATCGACGCCACGCCAAATCGCGTGATCGTTCATCGGAGTGCAAACCACTTTCACACCGTTCCACCTCTAATACGAATTTTCTCCGTGTCCGATTTCTTACTTCAGTGACGATGACAGTGGATGATTTTACAGTAAGAAGACCGGATTTATAACAAGCTTTTATACTAATTTACGCTCTATGATCAATGAACCCAGCCTTTGTCATCGTTTATGAGGTGGAGAAAGAGGCAAAAATAATATCTACGTTCTAGCACGCTTGAATTATCAGATTGATAAGATCAGATAGATATTAGACAGATTTGTTAAATAAACATCGTTGTCATATGCGGGAAACTCTTGAAAGCATGAAATCGAAAGCGATCTCACTCTAAAAATTTTATTGTACAACTTCACGAATATCACTTAAGAACAACAAGATAGGATCTGAAATCGTCAATCGTCAAACTGATTTTTTCGTGGCCTCACACTTGACATACTTTAACACGGGGAACAAGTACAACTAGTTACTGTAACCGTCGAAGTCTATTTTCGTTAATGCAAAGTTTAACCGACGCCGAATATAGTCAGGAATCGGTTGCTTTTTCGAAAACAGACGGTGATTTTTTGATGGCTAGCGAACTTGAGGGGTTGTGAAGATGAAGGGTTTAAAGGACAGACTTTGTTCTTTTGCTCTATAGATATGAATGTTATGTATACCACTATTTACTCCGTGCTATTACTGCCCACTATTCAACTACATTGCTATTGGCATATGAAAGTGTTTTGACGCTTGTGTTGAGTCCGTTTCTGAATTTTTTACATAGGCACATTTCACGTGCCAAGCATCATTCATCATAGCGACTGGAACCAAATAACGATTCATTACAAGTCAAAACCGACCAATGCACTTGTCCAAGAAACAAGTTTTTCTGTAAAGTATTAAAGATGAAAGCCTCTTTTCATATGCGACGTATGAAATATCATCGGTATTGGACGGGCTATGGAATGAGCACAAAAAGTGCCCTAAAAACTTTAGGGCAAAATAGAGTAGTCAATACAAGATACATTGTATGCATGTGTACAAGCTGATACATTGGCCACTCCACCTATAGCATAAAATGCATCTCCAAGGTTAAGTGTTAGCATGAAAGCTAATTCGGCATTTACCAATCCTTGAGGGAACTGCTATTCAACCGACTTCATTAGGTATGTTGGTGCTTCAATGCATTTTCGGTCTGTACAATAATTTCTAGTGACCTACATACGCATAAATTCAGGTTTTTACAGTCCAGGGCAAATCGTGCACCAAACTCGCGGACTCCGAAGGGTAGGGGGCTTAGTTTTCTTAGAGCACGGAACTGAACCAGGTAACCAGGTTTACAAGGAACTTATATCCACTACGTTATACGCGCCCATTAAACTACAAATGGAGATAAAATAAACTATGCAGCTAGTCCAAAAGTATCATTCACAAATCTCCACTGAGCTACGCCAAAAAGCCCAGGAATAAGAGCAATAATGAGTATGCTCTAAAACTAAAAAAGATTGTACACTGAAATAGGATTGACAAATAGTTTATATTACAGTCGAATGAGTAATAATATCAATATCGACCATGATAATAACAATAAAAATACTTTCATTACTATTTAACATACAACATTGCGGTAATCACCAGTTGGCACAATTTCCCCCAAACTAATACAGCCAGCAAATCCATGCAATGAGCACTTGAAAAAGTGGGTCTCCGAGAAGATATTAATTGTTCAGTCATCAAAAAGAACGCCAGGACGCTGAGAGCTCTCGTATAGGAGGTTGGACATTGAGAGAACCAGTGAGAAAATTCGTCAACTTGTCCAGGGACGTCACTGGGACGGGGTCAAATCAACACGCCCACTAAAGGTCTTAAATGTCGCTTGTTGCTTTGCACTTACAACAACGGAGCACACACACTCGGACACCATCGCTCTTCTTGAGGCCACATATCAGTTTCCATATGACCATCGTTAAACAAAGAAACCAAAGATGAGAAGGTCGACATGCAAAAACGTCCTCTTCATTCATGGAGGTAATATTCCGTCAAACTAAGTTGATGCCATAGTCGTTGGGACAAACCCCCGTCTGTTGCATATTTCCTCTACATACTGAGATCATTTCATCTCGAGCTCCCAAAATTCGGCCTCAAGTCGGATATCAGAAGGTCAGTGTCATTGTGACCTGCTCATCAAGTACAATGAATGAAGAGACCGATTTAGATGCACACTATATAGGACAGATCGATGAGCATAGGAAACGGAGATTTGGAAAAAGAGACCGAAATGGGAATTAGAACCTGGTAATGAAAACACTGCTGTGGGACTTTTTCCATGGAAATTTATTCATTTGGGAAAAAGGAAAGTCGAGGCAAGAATATGAGCAACGTGCATCGGCATAACTCATGCGGGGATCGATCAAATTCTCATGGACAGAAAACAGTGCTTCTCTAATAATACCTCTTCAGTACCTTCATTCCATATTGGATCAGATCACTCATTTCTCTTTTCATTGCTACGGTCAGAATTATGGTGCTCATCTTTCAAGAATAAGGAGATTAATAGTGTATGATAAGAAGATTCGCGAGGGCTTTTCCTAGTTTCCTTGAAGGAAGACGCTAGCGAATACTACAATCTGCCCGTCGGAAAATTTAAAATATTACACCAAAATCGCTTTTGTAAAGCAAAAGCTCCGATCGCGTGACTACCAATACCAAGTGAAAATAAGGAAAGCTGAAGCTTGATCTTCTATTTTGCGGTTCCACAACTTCGTTCAAGAATCCAAGCCCCCTACTAAAAGGGAAATCACCCTGCATTTGTTCCTCCGAAGCCTGAGTTGCGCTCAAAAGCAAGAAGAGAGGTACAGCTCATGGACAAGACAACATCGTACCCGACTTGGTTCGAAATGGAAACACGAATTACACACAGTTTTCGCAATTAGATCCATAACCTAAGTCGAAATAGGATATCTGACATTGCCCACGGTAATTCTTCATGTGAAGTGACGCCAATGAAATTTTCATAGCTACTGCCCAATTAGTTTTTTGTGCGTGGTACTAATTCTTTGCAAAGAAATCCAGCCAGCCATACTGATACGTTCTGATAAAGCCAAAGAAGTAGAATAAACATTTCGGCAGAGATACTCCAATTCTGTTGGGAATAATACTTTACAATTGTTCTGATTTTGTCCGTTTGTGGACTGTAAAAAACCTGTTCAACAGCGTCGAAAATAGTGTGATAGTGCTCGTCGACCAAGGAATGGAACACCGCCATCAATTGCATGAGAAAGAATATCTGACAGGGCAAGACCATTCTCGTTGATGTTCCCCAACTGCTGCAACGCATTAGTTGACGCAATTGTTAATTTGTAACGAAACGAACATATCTACTGCATCATCATCTACCACCTAATCTGATTGCATCTGCCATATGTAAAGTACTTATTCGAATCACTTCAACCCGACGGACAGAACACTTAACGAAGGACAGCCATTTAAGCAACCAGGGTTTCGAAAGGGCTTCAGCAAGACAACTTGCCTTCCTGATAACTTAACTCGAAGTGTCGCAAGACTCCGAAAGACCATACTTTCTCATTTTCAATGACCCACAAGTGTACCTCGACTCAATTGATAGAGAAGCGCTCATGGAAGATTTGGACAAGCACGGCGCCCCTGTTCAGCGCAAAAGTGCTCTGCAGGAGCTAAATAACAACATCATAAATGGTATTTAATTTCATGCAATCGGAACTTTTACAGCGACGTTATCATTGACGTATAGAGGTGTCGATTATACATTGATTCGCTATCTCGTCAAAAACACCTTTGTTCGCTCCCGAAAACATTCTGCAAAAAGCAAAATAGGATAGCCTAAAAGACAGAAACGATCGGTAGAAGGTACCATGTCGAAGTTTTGTTGATGATGTTGTTCGCATAGGATGCGTATATGCAGTGGTTAGAGGTGCCTCATAATACACATAAAGTGGTTCGGTCTGTCCCGTTTCGCTAATAAACCCCTCATCCTTCTAGGGTTAGCAGTATTGGCACCAGACTTGTATGTGATAAGAAATCTTTATAACTAGGATGTCTTGGACAGGATAAAAAGCACTGACTTAATACATTAGTAGACCATCAACGGTATAGTACAGGCTAATTATATATTCAATCACCTATGATGTGCTTGATGAAGTCGAATGTGTGACGCGTCGTTGAGAGATATAGCACCACTGAAAGCCTTATCGTTTTTTTATTAAGCGTATAACATCACATGTTAGCTAGATTGAGCAAATACTAGCAAACTTCGAACAATGTTTGCAGAAAAAATAATTTTAGGGTAGATTCCAAGAAAACGACGTTTTTAACAAACGAATTCCTTGCCTCCTCAACGAAAACTCCAACTCCGACAACTCCTCAGCCAAGTTCCATGGAATAGTTCTTCGCATGACTGGCATCATAAATAGTCGTACCGTCTTGGTCAGTTCGATAACATGTCGCTTGATCCTCTTATCTTGCCTCATCGTCATATCTCCAATGGAGATCTCCCGATTCCTAGATTGCAAGTGCAGTGGCCCTTATCCAACGGAGACTTTGAGATCTGGTACGTTACCCTTCGAAGAGAAAACTATGGTATAAAACAAGTTTTATACAAGCAGCGGTTTTGTACTCTTCCACTGGAGTCTCCTCTTTATCAAAATTATAATCTGCGTTCAATTTGTAACATCGATCCTATAGGAAATTTGTGAAAGCATTTCTTGTAGCCTTTCTTTTTTCTTGGACATCGTATTTTGATCCTTTTTTCGCGTGATACATTACGTACTCACTGTCCTGCTCAATAAATTCGCTGCACAAGCTCCCCTTCACTCGAATTCTAGCCTAGTCCTTAAGTCATAAATTTGCTCACTACTAACCCAACTTTGTTGGTAATTTATTCTCAGTATAAATATTTACCTACCAACAATTGACCGCTTAACCGTGACAGGGATGTTCCTTGTGTTGAATTGCGATGTACAGCTGTAAGTTCATTCCCCAACAACGTTACCCGAATTAGTTAAGTAGTTAAGAGTGAAATAGTGTTAGAAATTGTTGCAATCCTGACAACAAGCACGCAGTGGCTCTAACTGGCGCCGATCTAAGGAAAGCCTGCTAGAACTTTCAAGACACAAGGAAATGAAAATCTTGTACCATTATCAAATTAACGAGCAATTAGAAATTGCAAGAGCGGCTTTCTTTTAAATTCGGCATTAAACTGGAAGACTTGCAAGCAACAGGATGGTGTGTACCTTGTTTCACCGATAAGCCAACACGAGGTTGTTACTAAACATTTATTTGGCTGACGTTTCGACGTCTTCGTCTTCATTAAAGCCGCTAATCCAAGTCGATCGTTTACAGTCCTTAGATCTTTCGATGTAGTGTCTTCCTCAATATATTGAGCCGAATCTTCTTCCTTGGGTGACCCCTAGAATGAAGCAACATTATCCGCAAGCGCTCTTTTATACAGGACGGCTGTTGTTTATAATGATTGTCCATTGATAATAGATTGTTTTTCAACCGACAATCGCCTTTAATCAAAGGCTCTGATGAAGACGAAAACGTCGAAACGTTAGCCGAGTAGACTTCTTTATCACCCTCGTGTTAGCTTATCAACCCCTGATGGTGTTGATTACTGTTATCGAAGTTAAATAACGGTCGCTTTGAAAAAAAAAACGTGTTTACGCATTTAGTTTTATCTGCTGAGGTTAGGAAAGCGTTTGATCGACTCGATTGTGTGACAATCTGATCGTTCCATGCTCTGAGGATGGCGAGACAGCTGAAACGTATTGAAAAAGGTACCGAAAAACCTATTGTGAATGAATAACTGTAATAAAGCTCGTGTTTGCCTACCAAGAAACCAGTGAGACTGTTGGAATTGTCATGCCACACGATCCTTCGTGATTCATACAAACGTCTAAATATTTGAGTATGGACGTTTAATTATACAAATGTGATGCCGGTTGCTGCTGATCTTGTGCAGAAGCCTCAAATGGCTGCACTCATGAGAAACGGCACTGCTTCTGTTCGTTGCAATACTTTCTCCATTCCAGCTTTTCCATATCGCTTATTAGTCCCTTATTATGGCCGGAAATGTTGAAAACTTCGTTTTCACTTAGCACGAGTAATTATGCAACCCCGCATTCACGAGGCCTTCCTTTTGAATAACTTCTTGTGGTTCCTGCACTTTTCTTTCATCTCTATAAGATCAGCAAGAATAAGCCGCATTGTCTGCCATGTGAGGATGTGGGTTCAGTTTCCTTCTCGATAGGAATCAAGTTCGAGACGGTGATGATGGTGCAGTCTGAATGTTTTCACTGAAGAACTGCTTCATACTGGGCATTCTTCCTATTCTTTGGTCTGTTCCTACTTAGTGCTTGGTCACATTTTTCCTGGACAAAAAGAACCTCTCAGCGTTGATTAATCGCTTTAGGGACACGCCATGCATTCGACTTCATTAAGCATCTTTTGGAGGTGACCGAATGCACATCTGACCTCTACAATGACTCGCATTGGCCTACCGATGTATCGAACCAGTGCTGCTATCCTCCCGAACAAACCTAGGATCGATTCCACGTGTGCGTCGCAGTGGCGCCTCCAACCACTGCGCCACATTCGCTTTCACGGTATGGTATTACGTGAAATACAACCACAACGGTGGTGAGATATAAGCAGAACCCGGAACCCTACTTGGGCTTCAAACCCATGATTACCCTTTTTGGGCGCTCACATGTTGTTCATTACGCCACCGAAGCCCTTGCTTTGCCATTTTCTCATCCTGCTTTTTACGCTAACAGTGATATCAGCAGTGACCCATCAACGGAATGCTACCGATTCGAAACTAACTTGGGGTTCCAAGTTTCTCTCATCCCTCATCGTGGTAATAGAGACATAGTCAAACAGGTTTGAGAAATCAAAAGCGACGCTATCCAAGCTGCACTACTTTGATTAGAAATTCTCCGCATGAATATCGCTGTTATCGTTGGAAAACAAAGTGTTCAGAATGTAAATCTCATTTGGCCCATCAAACTGATGTATGTGCTTCAACACAGTTTCCAAGTGTTTAGAGATAAGTAGGCACCAAGGAGGAGGCCGACGGAAAGCAAAGTGGTGAGACTTTTAATGCTATCCAAATTTAAATTTAATAAAAATAATAATAATTTAATAATAAATAAATAATAAAATTTGACATAAACAGATCTATTGTAAGGGCTAAGCTGGAAATACACAGTTGCAGATTAATTGCAGAAATGCATGGTCAATTAATAATCATTTTTACTGTAATATGTAGTAAATGGAGCCGATTTTAAGAAGGCAGATCTTACACATACTTATGCACTTCCATCAACATATTTTAAGCTATAGGAACTTAAGCCCGTTTTGAATCCTTAGTACTATAGAAACTACTGATCAAACACCGCATCTGTAACTGCACCTATATGACTGTTTCCTTCTTCGTCTACGTCGAGACAACGCCAGTGAGTCGAAGAAGCTGATTCGCATAGCTGGAGTTTGATTCGTCAAGTAGTTTCTGATCGTGCTGTGTTCTATCGCTTGCACACGCTTTATTGTTTGCAACAAAATAATCCATCCAAGAAATCCATAGTTTATTTCTCCAGAAAGAATCCTGGCACTGTTTTTTATTGACGAAATTCCTAATCTAGCAAACAAATTTACTCTATCTCATTGGTTTATCTTATGAATTTATGGAAAAGAAACTATGGCACCAATGTTCACCAACTATACAAATTCCTGTGCTGTTTCGAGGAGCTTGTCTCTACAATGATGGCCTTTTTGAATATAGTCCTAATGTTCTTTCAATTCCATATTCTAACTCGACTAATGTATAACATTTTAGAAGAGTAATAGTATTTCATTAGAGTAAGATCAATTCCGAGAACACTGAATTCGATAACAATACGAAAACCTAAGGATGCAAGAAGAATCTCGATGTTTGTGTTCACGATGACGGCGCAATCGGATTCAGCCACCACTGCTCCTATAAAAAAACGAATTTGCAGGGGTGCATGAAGGCCTAAAGCGTTCAGTGTCCATCAAACTCTGAAGGATTTACCATGCATCCGTCTCTATTCGCAGCGTCGTAGGAGTGACTGGATATATAGTTGGCCTATAGAATGAGATTGTGGCTGCCTATTAATGGATCAAGTCGCAGTGGTCTGCTAGCAATTTCCTGACCCCAGACGGATGAAAGTCTTGGTAAGCTTGGAGGTGGGATCAAATAAACGACCATACGTAATGTATTTCAGAACACCGTTAACCACTGCGCTACAAGTGCATAAAAAGAAAGAAAAAATAAACCTACGTTGATAGTGTAGAACACAATATAAGACCAACGATACTTTCCACAATTACCAGTATACCGCTTATACCGACAATAATTGCTTCAATCAGTAAAACTGAAATACATACGTCTTCAAGTAACCCGAAGAAAAACGACAATGCTAACACATTGGCGATGACATCTTGTTTTCATCGGCAGCTGCAAATTTCTCGACAACTGAGGAGTTGAGGGCTTGACATAATTGTATAAGAGGCTGCCTACTATCGCCCTACAAACAGACCTTCCAATTTTCTAATAGATTCCAACAGCTTTTCTGAATTGCCACCATATTTCTAAATTTGTTTAGAACTGAAATCATAAACGGATTTCAAAGGAATGTGAAATTTTCGGATCACCCAGTCCCATCAGACCGACCCGTTAGCCATCTGTTGTGAATCACCACCACGTCCTCCTCTAAGAAATCCTGTTTGCTAAATCACTACGCTGTGCGAGACACGAATCTCGACAAGAAAATAAGAAAATAATCTAAGGATCTAAGTTTATCGGCTGCGATAAATCAGAATCGTGGTAAAGTAATGAAGCTTGCATCTTGTAAGGGAAATGTCTGCAACCTCTAACAGATTTTATTCAAAGCAATAAAATAGATTATGAGCAGAAACATGATTGTTAAAAAAAACTTCTGGGTATACATGAACCATATGTGACGCATGCCGCCGCCAATGTGTAGAGGAACTCATCGTACTTCCGTAATCTCACCGTAATTTTGAAATGCCGCCAAATAGATGTGAATCATAAGCACTGGAATGTTTAAAAGTAATGAGAATGCCAAGAATGCTGGCGTTTCTGTCAGATTGCCACGAATTCCTGAAAAGACTGACCACTTGCATTGCCAAGTCGTAACAAAAATTGACTATATGAATAATCAGATTAGTTTAACACTTAGATTCAGACGCCTAAACCCGTGTTGCTGACCCACTTATTTGGCGCAATATTTTTCGATGCATTCGTTATGAATTATTGTTAACTCGTTCATATGTGGAAGTCACTGACGCCGGACTGGAATTGTTGAATTTGCCTGATGTGATAAGCCTTGCCTGATATACTTGATTTTTACTTGCGTGATATTAAGCCTTCTCTGAAAAGGCTTTGTTTAAAACGGTTTAACCTGGACACTGTTCTTTATTTAAAGCCAAAATTAGTTAGCATTTTCGCTACAAATGACCTCTATGGCACTCATTTCAAAGTTGCTGGAGTGGGCCGTATGAACTTCATACAGGTTTCATTTTCTTTCCAGTGGTTTATTTTAACACAAAAACGAGTTCAGAAAATTCTTGCTACCAACTAGTAGCTTGTAGGAGAGCGTTCGGCGTTGGTCGGGGAAAAACTCTATTCTGGACTTGGAAGTATACAAAAAACCATCTTCCGAACAAGTTTAGTAACAGGAAATTTTGTTGTTAATCGACTGCTCTTTCAATTCCAATTGCTATACTGAAGCGCACTTATCGTATGAAGGGTGAGGTAATAAAAAGTGCTGGAATAGAAATCCATAAGTGCAGAACACTTTCAAATGTTAGTAGTGAAGTGTATGGATGACGGACCATGGTAATATGTAGTAAATAGTATCACATATATCACTCATGCCGATAGAACGATAGGGAAAAGCCTCTTCTACAATAACAACTCTCCAAGGCCACTAGCTATCGAAAGAAATACTGTTTATTGTCAAAGAGGCAGTAAGCCCGTAAAGGCCGGAAATTGTGGGCCCTCTGTTGAGGGAGAAAAGCTAAATTAGGCGTCGTTTCGAGAGCAGTAAGTATCAGCAAAGAAGAAAATGGTTCTAGTGATGATTTCACTAGTTAAATAACTCAAAATTGAACTACAACCACAACGTTGCTGAGATATTTGCAAAACTCTGGACCGCAGGTGTTTATGGTGGGAACGAACGCGCTACTGTCCTTTCCGGGGAGTAACGCGTTCACCACCGCACCATGCGGGTCCTTTGTTTCGCCTGTCTTTCAGCTATTTCTATCGATCTTTGCCACAGCAGTCACCCGTCAGCGGGATCGAGATTTCACAATGTATACCCTGCCGTTAAAAAGAGTAGGAAATAAATAATAAGTTAAAATTGTGATCATAACTGCGGCCTCAGCTTAACTGGGTTCGTTGCCGATTTGGGCCCCCAGATCAATCCCGCTGACGGGTCTCTCAGCTATTCCTATCGATCTTTGCCACAGCAATCACCCGTCAGCGGGATTGATCTGGGCTCAAGTCGCAGATCAATGGTTGTATTTCGCTTAGCACCGTGCCGCGAAATTATAGTAGGCAGAAAATAAAAAGGTATAAGATCAAAATTGAACGTTAATTTGAAGAAGTGCCCGAGAAATGCGATTCTATCTAGACTAAATAAAAGCGTGCAGGTCAGAGACCACGTTGCAGCTTCGTATAGTAACGAAGCCAAAGTGGACCATGGGCTCTTAGAGAATTTTGAAGCGTACCGTACCCCACGATAGTCGAATTGCTTCAATAGGAGCGAAAACAAGGATGATCAATAGCTCTAGAACTCGCACATGATACTGGTATGGCAGAACCGAACCTAAAATACAAACTCTATTCATTGTTACAATTTTTCACTTCAGCAGAGATTTCTTGCAACATGTGTTAAGAACAAACTTAGGCAACAAATGCACTTATGTAACAATTCTCATCAAGCGTTTTATAATATCATATTCATGTCGTGGATGCTTCACGGTTCGAAACTGTTACATTTCGAATGGAATTTATTCTACTGTGTGTTAATGAAAGTTGAACGTTTAACTATCAATCTCAATACAACTAACGGTGATAGTTTTCTACCATCACTGTAGACTTCATGTTAATCTAAACGTATGGAAACAACTCTCTCTCTCTCACTCTCTCTTTCTCTCTCTCTCTCTTTCTCTCTCTCCCTGTCCCCAGTTTACAATGGTCGGCCATAACTTTTACAGGAAACTGTGGAGCGCAGTAACATGACAATCTTCAGGATTCTTGGTGAAGAAGAAAATTCTCCCGCCCAAAAAACATCCTTGTAGTTGAAGTTGCGTGCGGAACGACATTACGCGTGAGAACGGATCAAGCAATTATTCAACTAAATTTTTTTGCATGCGAGTGTCAAATGTCACAAGCTGATCATTGATGGACGAAGTACAAACTTTCACATGCCTCTTTTTTTTGTCATCTGATTGAAATACTATGGATTCAAATCCAATTAGACAAAGAGATGCATGAAGTGCAGTGGTTAGAGGTAGGTTGCAATAGAGTTGGAGAAATCAAGGCACACGACGTCTTTGGTTTGACCACATACCTATTGAAAACCAGGCCACACATAATTCCGGGGGTCGGTAAATTGGGGCCAGCTGAGTCTAGTAAGGTAGAAATTTTGATACACAGCTAGGGCACCGCAGGTCATTGTGTATGCCACACATGCATTTGGTCAATCACCTCTAAGATCCTATGAATGGAAATGAATGCATGCGTGCCGAATTGATTGAGATTGATTTATTCAGGGAATGACCAGCATCGAAAACGCCATCTATGATAAAGCTCAATAAATAACTCTAACTCAATTCTGAGAAAGGAGCAGGCATTCTGACAGCCACGGTCCTTTAATGTGGTTTCGACGACAATGTATGCTCGATTTACATTTACAGAGTTTTTCTTCTTGTTTCCATATTTTCCAACGATGAGTGGCATTAAAATGTGCGATATTTTCAATGATAAATATGTAAACTAATATGCCGCAACTCTAAGATTTATTCTAGACAGTTCCTCAATTCAGTTTGAGGTTTTGTGACTACTATACTTGTTCGAGATTACCTGCTTGGATACTTGGATGGCGCGCCCTCGCGGGTTGTGCGGGCCTCAGTATAGTCTCCATTTTTTGGACCTTTGCTGGTTTATCTATTGTGGTTCTCTGGATCCCGGGGTCACAAAGGCCAAACACTGCCTTAGGTCTTCACCGCCACAGGAATTCACAGCCTTTGTGGATCAAAAGAAGATTTGCCACCATGTGACTAGTTTGATACTATGGCGGTGGTGGACCTTGATATTGGTTTACTCTTAGCTGGGCTTCCTGATGGAAACGCCCGACTCCTCGTCAGCTTGGGATGCACTGCTGGTGGATGAATCCCCCTGTTGTACATCGCAGTCCGGCACCCTGGATCACCTCCCAACCACGATGAGACGGTAAACAGCTGGGAGGTGGTTTGACATTAAACAGAAATAAATTTATTAATAAGTAATACCAGATATACCTTTATAAATGTAGATAGAAATGAGAGCAAAAAAGAAAATAACTGAATATACACGATGGCTATGCAACAGTAGTTGATATGTCAACGATGATCTCTGCAAAAAGAGCATTCACGAGTAAAGAAAGCTAATATATTTGAAACAAATGAAGCCAGTAAACATAAACACGACTAAATATCACATGGAAATTTAAACTAACCACATTAGATGTCATGACTTGCTCAGATCTTGGGTTTTTGATGGGTCGTTGTTGGTATGCAGGGTCGCCTAGCAACGCAAACCGCGGGGAGTCTCAACGCGATGGTAACCGAAATGCCAAGTGGACTTATTATCTTTTATGAATTGCTGTTGTAACTATGTTTATTTCAGGCTATTTTTGTTTTTATTACCCGTAATTATTACGTTTCAACATAAATGTTGTTAGTTGGTATTCGATTTAAAGACAGTTTGCGATGACAATGCCGTTTTATTAATATTCTATGACCCAACATTCCATATTTTACGAACACCAGCAGTTTTTCCACTTTGGTTGAGTCGATCGTCGTTGGAGCACTGCGACTGTACGTGCAGCCGGGCTACCGAGTCTCTTGATCTTCGCCACAGACGCTAACCTGTGGAACGGAGGAGACGACTCCCAGAAAAATTTGGTACCACTCTCCCAAATCCGAAAATGAGGTACGCTAGATGGTACAGCGTGTGTTCGATCTCGCGGTCTAGCGCGTATTATTAAATGACATCTCTACCACTGCGTCACCCGTACCGCAACAGTCGTTCGTTGTGAAAATTGTTCACATCACATACCGAACACATAACAGACGGTGCTGGCTTCCCGATGATAATTCTTGATGATTTTTCGATAACCGAAGTGGCTAAGGTGTTGAGCACTTCACAGACCCATACGACAGACTTTATCGCACTAATGGTGTCCATAATTTTTCCAAGGAGTTATTTTAATCTTAAGCTCTACGTAAAGTTAACATTTGCAATATACGAAAACGTTTTTCACAATTCACATGCTGATGTCCCCACTTGCTTTTTCTTGTTCCTATGCATTCGAGGAAATACTGAAGTGTTTTTACAAAATTATAAACAAAAAGTCCTAGCAGAAGTAATGAAAAAAGGATACAGTTTTAATTCTGAGCACGAAAGCGTTTCAAGAAGCGATAATACGTCTATTACAATCTGTTTTCGTGATATTCTAATCATTTATACACACTTACATTAATTAGCGGTGAGGTTGGCAGTCATTTTACCGATGAGTGACTCGGAAGAAGACGACCTTGGATTTGTGCCGGTGGGGTTCAGTATGTTTTCTCTCGATTAAGAATTCCGAAATATTTTTGTATAGCGATATTTTGCAAGAGTATGAAGAAATATGGAGATCGACCTTAACCTTAATCAATTTTCTTAACAAACTCGCAAAAGGGACGGAGATAAGCTTTTTGGTGTTCCTGTACTGTTGTTGTTTTCACTTTTCCCACAAGGGGAACATCAAATGTGAATGAACGAGCCTTTATAAGACAATTTGCTACTACAAAGCGCAATGTGAATACGTGAATGTTATTAGCACTAAGGTGAGGATTAGCACTAACAATTAATGTTACAAGGAACGGAGCGCATTTAGCGCAGTGGTTAGAGGTGACCTGTAATACACGAATGATCGCGTTGATGATCCTATCCTAATGATCGAATGATCGAATCCTATGTTCGATCGCGTGCATCGGTCAAAGTAAGCTGTTTATTACTTCGTAGTTGACAAAGTAATACCAGGTTTGTCTGATAAAAACTTATATCGTCCAGAAAGCTCGAAAAAAAGTGATAAAATCCAGAACATGCGCTAGAGCATAGCTAATACTACTGGGCAAAGAAAATGAGCAAAGAAGGATTGCTTTTCTTAAAAGGTCAGGATTAAAGATTAGGGAGATTAAGATTTTTTCAGAACTATTTGGAATGCATAGATATCTCCTCATTACCGAAAAAACAATGAGATGTACATAATATTATGACTGGTATCATTCCATTACTTACTAACCGGTGTAGTCGACACTTCGCACATTTTTGTGATAGGGGCGGGTAGCGCAGTGGTAGCGATGTGCTAGCTTCAACCTGCACCGCGCTGAGGAACCCACTCATCCCTCCAGGGTCGTGGAATCGGCGAAACACTTGCGTGGGAAAATGTACTCTCTGCAATCCATGTGAGATCGCCTATCTCTCTCTTGAAGGAATCAGATTCAACGACCAGATTTGACGTTCGTAAGGAAGACGACTAGATTGAAAAATCGGAGACCTTTGCGAATGATGGCTGCGAGGAAATGAAACACTATGTGTGAAAAAGGGGTGGTTCGTGCAAAAAAAAGCTTTTGTGATGCAAAGGAACCATCATTGTTTCAAGATTACATACATTCAAAAATATCATTGTATAGCAGTACTGAGATATTCGCAACACTTGGATCCCAGGTCAGATAAAAGCTTAACATTGTGATTTCGACTACAACCTCAGCTTGACTAGGTCCAGTGCCCATTTGTGCTCCCCAGATCAGTCCCGCTAACGGGTGATTGCTGATGGCACCGTTAGGTAGAAAACTTGCTGAAAGAATCGCACAGCAAGGGCATTCGTGGAGCAGTGTGTAGTGAGCGAGACGCCGGAAAGGAAAATCGTGGCTCGATCTGGCCCTGGGTCTAAGTTTTGCGAACATCTCAGCATCGTTGTGGTTGTAATTCGTATCATACCCTGCCATGAAAAACTGTAGTAGACAGAAAATAAAAGGTTAACATTATCATTGCATACATATCATACAGAGTGCAGAGGTTAACACTCTCCATCGTCTATTTAGAGTTATTCCCTATCATTTCTTATCGCCTTTATGTTCTACTTGTCAATTGCTTTTTGCATGGATACCTGGATGGCACGCCTTCACTGGCAGTACGATCTTCAATACAATGTCCATTCGTTTCGTTCTTGCGCTGCTATGGCCCATGGACTGGTCACATCATTAATGTGGATCTCTTCACAGTATTTTGAGGAAACATGGAGAATTAAAGCTAGCTAATTCTATAAAGATTTCGTCGTATTCCGCTTGAGTTTTATCGTGTTGAAAATGCATCCTTTAATGAGCTGAAGCCACTTTTTTCAAACCTTTGTTTAATCCATCCATTCTTGATAACTCATGTTCTCTCGTAGGCTGTCCACTATGTCTTTTGCGCTGCAATTAAACAACGATGCATATCTCAGGTTTTTTCTCTAATCCGTACATTATATATATATATACATATATATATATATATACATATATATACATATATATATATATATATATAACGAAGAGGGAAGCGCAGTGGTAAGTGATGCTGTCGATCAGGAAACAAAGGCACAGGTTCCACCCTCTCCCCACTCTCTCGTCCAATCTACTTGGGACAGCCGTAGCCCAGCTATCTCCAATAATGCGAGAAGAATTGAATCGACCAGCACTCTGCAATATTTATGAAGAAGACGAAATCCTCAATTAGCAGCCGTAACAACACTCAAAATGGACAATGTCTTGACCTTTGGACCTTTGTGGACGATGAATTCAAGGAAAACGAATCGAATGGAGGAAGTGCTGGGATCCCCACAGTAGATGTGATAGCGGGTCATCTAAAATAATAAAGTGAAAAAATTCATACACGGACAAAAGCATGATTACTTTTCGGGACACCAAATGAAGTACTCACTGTCCAAAAGGATGCCGGAGTGGAGTAAGTGATCCACGGCTTGTACCTCAGCCTTTTCAACATCGACATAGAACTTCATGTATGTGATGTCGAGTAGAATGGTTGTGTTTTCAACTGTTGCCCTTTTCGAAGGCCGACACAAAAAGGCCACGAAGGCGAAGGCCACGAACACGAAGGCCGGCCTTGCCATTGAAACGCTGTACAGAATGTGATACCGGGCATGCGCAGACCTGAACAGTTAAAGATCTGCTAAATGCTACACCTCATTAGCCCAACAACAAGGCATTTCATGTAGTTGTAGGAATGCAAGGCAAGGGACGTAGATGGTGAAAAACGGGTGAAACTATTTTAGCTTGCAAAGGGGTTTGCGTGGAATTGACGCGTACCGTTCAATGTGCTTGCTGGATGTGGTCGACATGCGTTTTACACAAATTCTTGTCAAATTCTTTTGTCTTACACTGTTCTATTGATGAGCAAACACGATGTTGTTAACAGCAAGATAAGTTCAGTACAATATTGACCGAAGCTTTGATGATTTATCTAATAGTGTTTGTTTAACAAACATTTATTTTTGACTGAGCAGAGCGCCTGTCAGTTTGACTTATACAGACTCTTAAGAAAGCAGAACCGTCGAAACATCAACCAATGCTGTACTGATAAATGTTGCTGCTAACAACCTCGTATTTGCTTGTCAAGAAAGTAAGGTACATTGATGAATACCGAGCTTAACGGCGAGTTGGTCCTGGGGTTGCCACTATCCCTAACCAAAGTCGAGATGAACAAATTGTACAAAGACTTGACTGTTTTGCTTCTTCTTCGGTAATCCACTGGGCACGAATTCGCCGATGGGCTTCCGGAACTGGCAAAGGGGCATGAATATACCCTACTATATCATACCCATTCTCTTGTGTATGGGTGAATGTCCAATTTATTCTTATTATAAACGGGCTTACATGCGCTCTCTAAACACGTCTAATTTCCAAAGTTTGTAATAAGGTTTCGTCCCATTTTCGCACACTGATATCCCGTCCAGTAATGATTTTTTTAAAACAGACGCCAATTCAATGCACTTTTCTTCTCTTAAACCTCAACAACACTAGCAGAACATTCGATAAAACGTGTGAACCAACAGTAGAGGACCTCGTGAGCCTCAGAAAATCCGCTTACCCCAACTCTTTTCTACGTTTCCGCAAAGGTATTCCTCCTTACTCTTCAGTTGCACTGTGCAAGCAATAAAAGAATAAGGTATCTGAATAAAAGCCGATAGCCAGCATATATATATATATATATATATATATATATATGTCACCTCTATTTTTCTGATGAAACTGTTCTGGTAACATGAACCGCTAGCCAAGTGTTATTTGATGCTGCAGACAAAGACTTCTAGATTCGAATACCTTTCGCTGTACTGAAATAGGCATTATTTTCATAACGGTTGAGTGAAAATCGATTCATGTCGGTTCCCAAGTGTTGTTCATGATCTTTCCAACGGTTGCCATTAAGACGCATAACCAATCTCGTTGCTGACACTGCCATTTGTGTCTAGCTTTACTGTTCTTCGTTGGTTCATGTATTTCGCGATTCTGGGTTCACCAGTTCGGATGTCGTCAGCTACATGAAAATGCCATAGTTGCAAGTTAACGTTCTTGAAGATGACACCGAATAGATCTAGCGAGATGCTCTTGCAATGTCGATATCCTATCTAATCGAAGCCTTCAGACCATCTGAAGGCTTCGATTGGATAGTATTTCGGCATTCCACTGCTTAATGGCATATATATAATACAACATGCAAGCTTCTAAAAGCTGTAGCAGTACAGATGAAAAGATCCGTATGGTAGAAATGAGATTCCACTTATTGCATCTTATGTATTCTCTCATTCTTACGAAACAAATAATCGTGAAAAAGCAAGCAATGGTCCATTTCTGTACAAAATTTTGAAGCAACAATAACACCATTTTGGTCAAACTTTCGGTTGATAATTTTGTCGTAAATTTTATTACGCTACTCGCTACATCAAGATTCCAACGCTAAGCGTTGAGAGACCTTTCGTTTCTTTCCTTTCATATCTAACGCAAAGTTCTTTATATGTTGCCCTCGGCCTGATATTAAGAGCCAAGGTTACCTATGATGATCTTGCAGGAAGTTTGTGTCTTTTCCTTTGGGCTTCCCATACTCATTTATGATGATTTAATCTTACCTTTTTCTTAGTTTAATATGCCGAAGTTGGCTAGGCTGTCTGTCAAAAGTAGCATTGGTCAACTGCAAATGTGTCATTCGCGCCATTAGCGGTTCAAAAAAGCAGTTGTTCACAAGAGATGTCTGTTCACGAGGACACTGACTAAGGTCGTTTTTCCAAGAAAAAAAAACGCACTTACATAATGCTGGAAATGGCATATACTGGCTAGATTCTTATCACTTTGGCCAACATGTTGGCGTTCTTGGTCGTCCTTTGTTTATTAGTGCTTTTTACATGCCTGTTGTTCTTGGTGAACAAGATCTAACCCGACTAAAACAGAATCTACCTGTCTTTTTCCCTATTTCTGCACATTCAATATAAGTTGCTAGTCCATTGCAAAAAGAATCAAACCAGTCACCAGATACGCGCGCTCAAATATGGAGTTTAAAATCTTATGCTTATTTAAAAAAACGTAACAATAATGCTTGATGTGAGCCTACAGAGCGCAAGTCATCAGACGTTGCACTGGTTGGTTACTGTAATGATTGTATACAAGAAACTCACTTCCATCACATTATTCAGTTCCTATTACACCATATTTTCTTCGAAAGTAGGTAATTGGTATTTCAGGGAACTGTGGTGGAGTCCTCAAAAAACAAATATGTGATTGTTAAACTACTAGGAGCCGGTGGATTTGGAGCGGTTTATAGGTGCGCATTCATAATTATTTTTATCAAGACTAATTTCGTTAGTGAACGTGTGATTCGAATGGGAACCAGTGTAATGCCTGTCTACTGGTATTCTGTCAGCTGCATTAGTTATTCGGTAAGCTTCGCCTACTGGAAGGAAACGGAGAGCGTCGCATTCATCCTACGAGGTCTTCTACTTTCGTTGTTCTTGGTTAGGAAGTGCCCACATTTAGCCGACCGTCCTTCAACGAAATAGACGAGGATGCTTAACGTTGGAGATAACTCTGAACATCCTCTCAACGACTTCCGCATTATGTGGTTGCAGGCTTGTAGCCGAATCGACATAGGGGATAAATTTGGCATTCACGCATGTAAATCTGCACCACAACTCTGCATGGAAATAATTAGTTGTCTACATCAATCTGGCACACCAGGAATAGGAAGCTCACTTGTGAATACACCACTGGTCTATCAAGTCTTATGAAAAGTGCAAATCTACCTTGAGTTCGCTCTTAGCCCCTTCGCCTCATTGGGATGCATTTCCTTGCTACTAACCACCACAAGGTCGCTGCCACAAGTGAGATCAATGGACTACTGCATAGAAAATACATTACACATTGGCACTACCATGAGATAACTGAAATGTTCATAGAAAGTTATCACATATTTTGCATCACAGTGAGACAAATTACAGAGTCCATGATCAAAAAGATCCAGCAAAAATGTTCGCTATGAAAGTAGAGAAGAAAATCGAGACCAGGAAACATTCAAAACTGAAAATGGAGGTATAAGTACTTTTCGAAACATCTTTACAATTTACGATTACATTGAAAGGTCATGTTGGCTCTCTACACTTTAATGTCTCCTATTTCATTTCCGGGTAGGCAGCTCGTGGAATGAAGTAACATTTGGTTCACTTTTTGTTGACGGAGGTGGATATGTCTTCTGCAAATGGCTTGACTGGAAATGTATTGTGTGCTCTACGAATGAAAGCACCCCTTATATCCTCGACTGTATATCTCCATCAACGTTATTTCTAAAAAATATTTATCTTCGTACACTCCGAAAACAGTGCACACAGTAACACGATACTTTCCGCATTTTTGTGTTTTATGAGGGGATCATGAAGCGAGATGGCTAGAGGTGCAATGCACACATTACCTTTGGATTAATCCTACACCACGGTAGACCAAGCCATCCTTTCTTACAGCGTCGGTAAATTACTACCAGACTTTTCCGGTAGTATAAAAACACTGATTTGACACTTCGGTAGGCCACCGAAAGTCACTGTACAAGTTGGATATGCATTCAATCACAATCATCCCTGCGATTCGACGAATGGAATCGAATTCCTGGTACATCCATAAGAGACTGAACAACATCAAAGGATTTACTTTCACGCTTCCATGTATACCTCTGCAGACACTGTTCATTCCTGCGTCACAGTTGAAGCTCATGCTGTCCTATCCTCAGTTGTCAACCCTAAAGAATTCTGTTTGTATTACAGATCGCAATTTTGAAACTGGTATCGAACGAACGAAATCAGTCACATTTCACAGCAATCATCGATCGGGGCAAGAAGGAAACGTACTTTTTTCTCGTAATGGAACTTGTCGGAAAAAGCTTGGCTGATTTGAAGAATGCCAGACCGGATAAGGTTATTAAGTCGTTCGTCGTTCGTCATTATTTTTTATCCTATCAAGCATTTTAGGTTTTCTCAGTCTCAACAGGCTTAGGAGCTTCAATACAATGTCTAGAAGCATGTGAGGACCTTCATAAGTATGGCTTTATTCATCGAGATCTTAAGCCAGCCAACTACGCTTGTGGTCTCGGGGAGAAAAAAAGGGTGGTAGGTAAATAGATCCTTCTGAAAAGTAGATCTTTCTAAATGGTTTCTTTGAGGTATACATTCTGGACTTTGGGATCGCACGACGCATTCTGAACGACAAAAATGAGTTAAAAACACCACGCGTTTCCGTTAGGTTCAAGGTGCGTGTGGTATTTGGTCATGGTGAATACAAAATACAAAAAACAAAATTAAAAAATTACTGAAATCCACTCACTCTCTCGGAGTCGAGCACCAAAATGCATATTTAAGGCGTAAGAGTTGTCCACAGGATGTAATGCTAATAAAATTTTTTGCCAGCAAGATTCCTGTTCTTTTCTCGTTGGGTATTTAAATTTTGAACAGCCATCGTAGTTTCATAAATTCACTATACTGGCCTCGATTCAAAGATGTGTTAATTATTTACTATTTAATTATTGTTAACTGGTGTTTAAGTAGAGTGGATGTGGTGTAGTGGTTAAAGGTGACCTGAAGTACACACGCGGTCTTTGTTTCGACACCGTTTCCTGTACAAACCAAGTCTCCATCCCTGTGGGGATGGCAAATTGATATCAGACTTTTTTAGTGAGATAAGAGCACTGAATTCATACAGAGGTAGACCTCCGTAAAAAACAGTGATGAGCTGGCTTGAAGATTGCTTTTAAAGCACTATTTCATTACAGTAGTTGCCTAAAGTTATTCTTTCTTAGGGCACCATTCCGTTCGCTTCTTTAGCCTGTCACAAAGGCATTGAAATGGGACCGAAAGACGATTGTGAATCATGGTACTACCTAATGTTGGATTTAACAGTTCCTGGAGGTGATAAACACTTTTTCTTTTACGTTTAATCAATTAATATGTGCCTCTTAGTCTACGCCATTTCAGGTCTAATTTGGAAAAGAATGGCCGATAAAAATGAAGTAATGAAGGTGAAGGAAGAGTGCAGAGCATCAAAAAAGGCATGGAATGATTTATAGCCTAGACAACAAATTTTGGCACGTTCTGGACAAATTAGGATTTTAAGGAGTTAATGTTTGGTCCACTGAAATGCAAGGGTGAACTGGCACGAATTCTTGAATATATCGATAAGCTACAATATCACGATCATGTGGATTACACGTACATTTATAAAATGTTAGAAGAGGTACGAAAATTTACTGCTCTACTTAGGTAAGATCCTCTATTTTTATATTTTACAGGCTGCGATTCAATGCGGCGGTAATGTGAGTAATCCATACGACTGGGAGAATGACCCTTGAAGATTTTCGATTATCGAGAAGAAAACTCCAGATTGCATTTAGCTGATGATATATTAATGAAAGGAATTCTACGAGTGTACAATGAGCTAAAGTAAAAAATAAAAAAGTAACTATAACTTTGAAATCGACACAAAAGTTGGTCCTTCTAACATTTGTCCAAGAAATTCTAGCACGTCTTCTATCCTTTCTGAGATATACAGTGTCCTTGTGGCTAGCACACAACACTTAAAATAATCCCAGCATTTTGTTTCTTTTTTAAACAATATTCTTTTCAGCAGCAATGATGCTGATAAATAGTCAAAATTCAGACAGGCCAAATTCGAACCAGTGACTACCCTTTCAGGTGGTTCACATATTATCCATTGCATTACGGACGCCCTTGCTTTGTTATTTTTTAGTCCAGTTTTTTACGCCAATTTAGCTCTGCCATGAAAAAAAAATTGGCAGTAAGTAAAAGATTCTACATCAATATTCCTTTTAATTCTGACCTTCTCTGAACATTGGCATGGATGAACAAAGTTCTATTTACAAACGTGCACTGAGATTATTACAGATCTTTATTTTTTACTGATTTATTCACTACATGACCCGTTATCATATCTACCACGCGGATCCCAGCACTTCTCGCATTCCATTCGTTTCCTTGCCCTCATCGTGCACAATGGCCGTACAACATTTCGCGCGTTGTTTCTGCTGCTGCATGAGGCTTTCATTTTCTCTATGAATGTCCTAAAATGCTGGTCGAGTCGATCCTCCTTGCAATCTTGGAGATATCCGAGCTAGGGCGTCGCCACATGATTTGGAAAGGAGTTTTGAGTGGGGACCGAACTATTGCCTTTGCTTCCTGGTCGACGGCATCACTAGCCACTGTGCTATCTTCACCCCACAGATCTTTACTATGGATAACTTTTAGTGGAATCATCTTCAAAATTAGGATGTTCCAGTCGGGTGTCCACAGCAGCCCTTTCTTCTTATAATTTCGTCACACTGAGCCGAATCGAGAGCAGTGAAACAACAGTAGAGAATGAAGCACCGCCACCTTGCACGAACTTTCCGTACAGACTCTCATAGAACCTCAGCATAAGAGTTAAAAATTTGCTTTGCTATAAGACAACTGGTACAAATCTGACTATTGTCATCAAAAGAAACTAATAACTTCGGTTACCGATAGACCAAGGGCCATCCTGTATTCTGAAGTACTAGCGAGTGCCATAAGGTCACTGCAGTGCAGCTAGAATGTGGCATAAAGGCGCATCGTTCGGGACGCGACTTCATTCGTGTAGTACTCCAGTCCACTCGATTTCTGCCGATATGGAGGCTACAGATACCTACTACGCAAGAAGAAACAACTGCTCCGAACACTCGACTCAAATCAGTGGCTCTTATGAAGGCGAAATAGCTGAAACGTTAGCTATAATAACAAAGATTCATAACAACATCGTGGAAGCTCCTTAATAAACCAATAGCAAATAATATTCGTTTGTTCATAGTAACTCTTTTTACAAAGGCACCAATTCTTGGTCTTAGATAGTATACCACAAGGGAAAGCAAGCCTTCTCTTGAACAATCACCTGCAAAATGGAGGATGTTTTCATGGTTCATATGAAATAGCTGCTACATTTGCTATTGGGAACGATCTCTGATCGTGGAATGACGTTTGCAAACATCATGAACAATACCATCGTGAGAAAAGAAACAAATGAAAAATACGCCATAACTAATATGACTCGTGAAAACGAGCTGTTCAGGTATTCGATTAACCACAACTCTTTTGGTCCTTAGAGATGCCTCTGCAAAACTATGAGTACTTACTTACTTGGATACGTAGACGGTCCGCCTTCACGAGTTGTGCGAATCCCAGCACATATGCCATTCGTAACTGACTATGAGTAACAGCACCAAAAAAAGATTCCGAATACTTAATATCATTTTCATATAGATTCTTCATTCCGTCGTTTCTTAGTAATTTGTCATCAAATTCTTCGGTGCTGTGCTCGAACCGATGTGTAGCATTTAGACCAGAAGACAGTTCTAACCAGTTGTTCTTAGCAGCTGTTCTTTCCGAACCAAAGCTCAAAGGGCACCGCCAAGATGCTCTTGTCCCCAGTTTTACCTTGGTTTTCTAAACATTGACAACTAAATACTTGAATTATAAAGGCGATTTAGAGATCATTACAGAATATTCCCATAACCTTCTCTTGATTTCACGTTCTGATTTGCTTCATTTCGCCGACGACCCAACCATCTCCACCAATAAGCCACCGTCAACCAAACCACTGTTTTCTACTATCATATTCATACCAGGTAGCAGGTATAACAATGGCAGTGATCTGCTTCATTACGTCAACGGTACACTCTAACCAGGCATTGGTTCCACCGATCTCCAAGGTTATCATCCTTCCGGAGCCGGGAAATTGGTAGCAGACTTGTTTGCGATCAGCTCACTCCTTCTAAACAATTTAAAAACGTCCTAGCACGTCTGCTTCTGGAGTCGAGAATCGATTCGACCAGCACTCAACGACATTCGTGAGAAGTCGATAATCCTCGAGGAACAGCCAAATCCACGTGCGAAAAGTTCGAAGACCTTCATAAACGGTGGTTGCGATGAAGCGAATCGAATGCAAAAAGTGCTGGGACGCGCACAGTGTGATATATGTGATGTCTGGTTACATAATAAGTAATAAATATAAGCACCTAAAGCTCGACGCCAAATTCCATGTTGTGGCCGCGATGAGGACACCTAGTTTCTGACCACATGTGGTATGAGTCATATGTGGGTGTATAGCGGTCCACTCTGGCACACATTTTTGTTGTACGTTGATCTGTTCTGTTTAAAGTGCTTAGTTCATCCTGTCTGACCTTCTGTGCATCACTCAGTGTTTTGGAACATTTCTAATTCTTCTGTATGGTGAAAACATACCATTCACTTTCCAACCACGACTGTTTCAACGTTGCACAGTTAGCTTCGCAACACATTTTGGGCATGCTGATAGGTGATTGCTGATAGCGCTAGAGTGAAAAACTAACTGAGAGAAAGGCAAAGCAAGAACCTTAGTGTGGTGGATACCACGTGAGACACCGGAAAGGGTAATCGCGGGTTTGAAAACCCAGCTGAGGTACCGAGTTCTGCTGAAACGTCAGCAGCATCCCTATGATTATACTTCACATCGTACCCTGCCATTGAAGACGAATGGACAGCAAATAGAAGTTAAACGCTTTTGGGCGTACTTAAGTACTTCTATACATCATATATCCAAGAATACTTGATCAGTACCGAGTGGAAATCCAGTAATGTGTTTGTAAGCATAAACAATGTAGAGTTATTCTTCATGCTTACGCGGACCAACCCCTTATGCCTCGGACGAACAAACTCGTCCGGGAAGTATTTTTTGTAAGTTACCAATCAATACAATATAGCATCTCTTGGATCATTCCTATTACAACATTTTTGATGCGAATGTTGTCAGTTGAATAGAAAAAGTTTAGCAAACGAGATGTCTGACAAAAATGAAGAAGACGCACTGAAACCAATGCATATCGTCCAGTGTTTGATACCAGTGTTAAAGTGTGTCGAACGACGCAAAAGAATGCGTTTTAAATTTTCAAGCGTGTGAACTTAACGTAGATGTAGCTACTTAAATGCGCTTAATTAAGTAGGATTGTCGATTTTAAGTTACAAAATTTTTCCATTGCTTCCTGTATCTTGAGTTACAAGTTTTTCTTAAACAGGACTTTGTTCTTTTTTAAATTTAAATTTTTAGTAAAGCAAAGAACCTGCCAACGGTTTACCGCCTCATTGTGGCCGGGAGGTGTTCGTGGGTGTCTGACTGTGATGTAGAGCGAGGGGATTCATCTTCCCAGCAATGTTTCCACTTCCTGGTATCGAACTAATCGCATGCTGGCAAATCTTCCTCTAGTACACAGACTCGGCGACTGCCTGTGATGGTGACGACGTGAACTTTGGCTAAGCTGTCCTCGGGACCTCAGTGAACCACAATGGCTAAACCACCAAAGCGCCGAAAAACGGGAGTATGCTGGGGCCGCACAATTAGTGAAGACGGGCCATTGAAGTATCAAAGTAAGTAAAGCGACGAACCGTATATCTGTTAGATTTCAATGGAGTTTAAGATAGAAGCAGTTCCTACGTGCAGTGCTAGAGGTTTTCCGAAAAATCTCTGTCAATGTAGAAAGTGTTTCATTGCACGAATTTTACATTGAACTTCTTCAACGAATCCCATAAATTTTTACGAGGAATCATACTACTGAAGTAACAGAACAGGCTGGTACCATCATTCGTTGGCTTTCGCAACTGGTTTCTACTCGCATTTCATCAAGAATTTGGTTGGTCCCACAGCTTATCTTATCGCACTGATTGATGCTCAGGTAATAACTATAGTAGTACTGTGTTTACTTGCTTTTTATTTTCTACTAGTATTATTTTTCACGGCAGGATATAATGCGAAGTACAACCATTATGGTGCTGTGATATTTGCAAAATTTGAATCCCAGCGGCTAGATCGAATCCGTGATCACCCTTTCCGGGTGCTCACGTGTTACCCACCACACCACTGAGATCCTTAATTTGCCTTTTTCTCAGCGATTTGTTCTCACCAGATCATTCTCCTTGACGGGAAGTTACTGATCGCACCGTTAGGTAGAAAACCGGCTGAGAGAAAGGTAAAGCAAGGAACTCAGTTGTGTAGTGGGTAATAGATAAGCTTCCGTAAAGAATAGTGGCAAGTTCGATCTGACCACTGGCGTCCAAGTTTCGCTAATATCTTAGCATCATCGTGATTATAGTAGTACTATTGACATCACTATAGTTTCTCTGGATCTTTAAAATGAGTGTTATATCTCGAGCACACATATGATCTTTATGGCTTGGACTATCAGACACAAAGAACGGCCAGTACTTGTTCAGGCTATTTAGTCGATCTTGTTTATCACTCTAGGTATCAGCTGCTTTCCCTACGTTTCTAGCCACAAGGTGGCTGTCGTATATGCATGGCTAGAAAGTGGAAGACGTTAGGATCGTGGAAACTTGTGATCGGACAAATGGATTATCACCGCCTTCACATCCTTCTTCTCTAAGCGGTGTAAGTGTCATGGTCTATGGGACGAGTTACTTGGTAGACACTATCAGTTTAGCGTTGTTAAATGACGCAAAAACTGTCGTTTACAAACGATCGCCTCTGACGGACAAGCCATCCAGACCATTCATCTTTACAGAAGTTGAATCCTGGTAACAAATCCACTGGAAATATCCAATCCAGAAGCAAAACTATTGTTTGCGAACGGTCGGCTGCTGACTGATCCAGGCCATTCATCTTTGTAGGAAGTGAGTGTTGGTGACAATTCCACCCGAGCTCAAATCCACGCTCTTCACCTCGGCGAGTTTCCATAACCAAGAAATTTAATCGTCTTTTTGAGTGTTCTGAACGAGCCTGAACTCCATCTTCTTTTCACCGATATGATAATGGTGTTTCCTACGTCTGTTTGCGTCCGTGTATTATCGACTTTATCTTATCAAGAATTCGTTTATGAAACGGTTTTCTTGTAAAGTTTGCAATTTTCCAGTTTCATAGCAGCAACGTGAAGGTTATCACAATGCTTTCTGGTTTGAAAAGGCTTTCGGTACGTTTTTATGCCATTTCTTTTTGTAACTTAATAAGTTGTTAAATACAATGGCTCATGTGCTCGAGGAAGGCAGGAGGATTTAATGTGGAGAAACTACCCGTTATAGAAAGTAGTTCTGCTCAAGTTTTCGACACTTTCGAGTAGTACAACAAGTGGAATGTGTATTGTAGGACTACATAGTGGTACGGCGCTAGGAGAGTATGTTTTCAGAAGTGTTTCGTTCCAATCGTTTCAATCGATAACAGTTATTTTACGGTAGTCATTTAGTCGAATACGTCCTCAATATCTGTTACTGTAAGGGAAGCTAAAGATCGCTATTTCTTCTTTCCTATTGCCTATTTTATCATGAGCGACACGTTATTTGTAGATATAAGGAGTCGATTTGAAAATTGTTTCACGTGGCCAAAGTCATGAATAACGGATAGAGGTATACTTACTTGCTTACTTGGATGGCCCATCTTAACTGGTTGTGCGGGTTCCAGCATAGTTTCCATTTTTCCGGAGTTTGGTTCGTCTAACCGTTGTCATTCCCTGGAGTCCCGAGGTCATCCCAGCCAAAGTCCGCCCCAGGTCGTCACCACCACAGGCAGTCCTGTGGATCAGAGGGAGGTTTGCTACCATGCGAATAGTTTGCTACCTGGACGGTGGTGTATGCTGGTATTCCTTTACTCTTAGTTGGACTTCGTGATGAGAACGCCGGACTCTTTCTCAGCTTGAGAGATCCTGCTGGAGGTATCAATCCCCCGCTGTACACCGGTGCGCGACACCCAGGAACACTTCTCAGCCATGATGAGACGTTAAATCTTTGGGGAGTATAGAGGTATAAAGTTGTTCAAATGTTTCTCAGACGTATTTATCTGCTTTTAAGGCAAGCAAGGTAGTAATGTTTTTCAATAACACTATATTTGGTTTGGAAAAGAACGCTTCAATAAAATTCTAGGTGCGTTATAGTCGCCAATGTGTATTCTTTTCAACGACGACAACGATGAATACGGAAAACACGGTAAAAATGTGGATAGATGGTCGTCCGGTTCAGTCAAGAACTAGCGAATGGATCGAGCTCACAAATCCTGTGTGTTCTCGCGTTTCACTGAATTCAGTGGTTATCTTAATTACATGTTAATTAGTGGAACTTAGGCAACAAATGAGGTTATTTCGCGCGTACCCAAGTCTACACAAACCGAAATGCAAGCGGCCGTCGATTCCTGTAAGAAGGCGTTTGACTACTGGAGAAATACGTATGTTGTTTGCTTCATTCGTGGTAGTTTGATTTCGTTTCTCCTTTTGCAGTTCTCCCTTAACACGACAGCAAACTTTATTTCGTCTGCAAGCTCTGATAAAACGTGATATCAAACGAATAGCTGAGAATATCACGCAGGAGCAGGGAAAAACTTTACTTGACGCAGAGGGAGATGTTAGCAGAGGCCTTCAGGTATGGTCTAATGGCCGATCTACTTTTTATTCCGTTTACTTGATAAGTTGAAATAGACAGATGAATGCAGGGTTTGTTTCACAATGGCTAACATTTCAACCTATTTCGTCTTTTTCAGAGTGTAGAAAGGGTCACAGCATGTATCCTACTCGCTCAAATATCTCCATATCCTCTAATGTATAGATGATTTTACGTTCACATAGTAACGGACTCAGGTGTTAGCGCTAAATTATATAATGCCATTAAATAGGGGAGCGTCTAGCGCAGTGGTCAAAGGCGGCCTGCAATACACAAGGGATCGTTCCACGCGACCCAAGCTCACCAAATCCTCCATCGCTCCGCGGTCGGCAAGTTAGTACCAGACTTGTCTGGGAGGATAGCAGCACCGGCTCGATGCATCTGCAGGTCACCGCGGATCATTGTAAAGGCAAAATGTACATTCAATCACCTCTGACGATGCTTAATGATGTCGAATGCGTGGCGCATCCCTCAGGGATTGATCAGCGCCGACAACTTCATCCTTTTAGCTTTATTGGTTAAATAAACATGGGTCTTCAGGTTAAAGTGAGGTGTCCTGCATCAGTTCGGAAAACTGAAAAATTAGAGGGAGGAACGCCTGAGATTCCCACATTGCTTATCCCCATATATCAGGTTGATTTTCTGAACTGAGATGAGCTATTGTCAATTTATGAGCAAACATGTTTACATTCTAACTGAAACCTGATTTTTTATTTGTTGAGGTTATGAATTTTACCGAATATGCTGTATGATGCATGTTAATTTAACTTCTTCCTTGCTCTAACCTTGGAAAAACAGATCCACAAAAACGTTAGCCATCGTGAGTTAAACATATTAACAAAGCCGTATCATCTGATCAAGAACTTACTGAACAATTTTAACTTATTATTTACTGCCTAGCCTTTTTAACGACAGAGTTTATAATAATAAGTTAAAATTGTGATTATAACTGCAACCTCAGCTTAACTGGGTTCGCTGCCGATTTGAGCCCTCCAGATCAATCCCGCTGACGGGTGATTGCTGATGGCAAAAGATCAATAGAACTAGCTGAGAGACAGGCGAAACGAAGGACCTTCATGGTGTTGTGGTGAACAGGTTTCTCCCCGGAAAGGACAATAGCGCGTTCGTTCGCCACCGCAGACACCTGTGGTCCGGAGTTTTGCAAATGTCCGTATCATTAAAGTTACTGAACAATGTTTACGTCTGGTCAAAATTGGTCTGAGATTTGTTTCTGTGCTGATTGAAGAGTATTTGTTCAGGTCGTTGAGCATGCTTGTTCTGTGCCATCGCTAATGCTCGGGGAAACTCTTCCCAAGTATGTTTTCTAACCTGTAGTTCAAGGTTGTGTCCATTCAGCCTGGTAACACATAGATATCTTTTAGTGTTTCGCGTGATATGGACACATATTCATGGCGTATTCCATTGGGAGTCACTGCTGGTATTTGCCCGTTCAACTTTCCGGCAATGATTCCATTGTGGATGTTTCCTATTGCTCTTGCTACTGGAAATACAATGATACTGAAACCATCTGAGCAAGACCCGGGAGCCTGTATGATGCTTGTTGAATTGGCTAAAGTACGAAATTCTTCCTTTTTGTCATTACACTCCATTAAAAGGTGTCAATGTCTTAGGAAGCTGGTGTTCCTGATGGCTGTGTAAACGTGATCCATGGACAACATGAAGCTGTGAACTTTATCTGTGATAATCCTGACATTCACGCGATTTCATTCGTTGGCGCTGATCAAGCTGTTTGTTTCTTTCGTTTAGGCTATTATTAATTAACACAGCTAAGAAAAAGACGAAACGAATTACACGCATGGTGTGGTGGTGAACATGTTAGCCCCCAGAAAGGGTAGTAACGGGTTCGTTCCTCACTGCAGACACCTGCAGTCCGGACAATTGCAAATATCTTAGCATCATTGTGGTTATTATTAATTACTTTCTATTCTTTTGTAGGGCAAACATATCTACGAACGTGGAGCTCGTAATGGAAAACGTGTTCAGTCGAACATGGGAGCAAAGAATCACGGAGTGATTATGCCTGATTGTAACAAGGAGCAGACGCTCAATCAGGTAAACCTGATCTTATCTACGAATATTATGCAAGTCACCATATCCACCGCTATCATCAAGGGTTAAATTGTGAGCCTGTTCTTGGCAAAGTTCTACATTTCCGAGAATAATGAATTGAGAATCCTGAGTATATTATAACCACAATGATGCTGAGATATTTGCAAAATTCCGGATCGTTGGTTACGATGAGGATCGACGCTGGTGAGGATAATATTTTTTCATACTTGTACTCACGGCTCCTTTTGTATAGTACTGCTTCACTTTGGGCTTTGCGGGTGATTTTAGTATTTTATAAACCTCATTTTATTTGGAAGTTATGTATAATGATGTAGCTGTGTTGTAAAACAGGAGCAAAACCATATCATTTGAATAGATACTACCTTTATCATCTGTAATTCACTTGTCGTTGACGGACTAGATTGGCTTTGTTTTGGTTCCTCTATACTTTAAGGGTTATTTGTTATTATTGCATCCGAACCACTTCCCATGCAATCAAGTGGAGAATGTATGTGCATGTTGTATCGTCCTCTATGTCACCTCTAAGTCCCTTCATCGGATTTTGGCAGCAGATAGAATCCCCATGCTTTCAAATATATGTGAACATGTTTCATATTATTCACTGCGACGTGTTGGAGACAGTGAGGTTATGTGTTGAATCAATCCACGTCCTAAAGTAGCACACAGTCGCTTTTGGTTCTCGTTTAACTGGTTTAAGATCCATCACGGAAAGATTAGTGGTTGATTGATCTATTTCCAACTAGATACATCAGTCTGAAATAAGACATGATTTCGTACTAAAAGTATTTATTAGAGGCCGTTGACTACGCATCATTGAAGTTGTGCTATAGTTAGGAAACTTAGCAAAGATTTTGGCGATTTATTTCCAAGGCTTAGAAGGAAAATTGAAATTTATTTAACAATACCCGCAAAAGGGATGCGTGTAGCGCAGTGGTCGGAGTCGCCCTGCAATATACATGGGATCGATTTCCGCGCTCTAGGCCCACTAGGCCCTCCTCCGGGGTCATGTAATTGGTACTAGACTTTTCCAGGAGGATAGCAACACTGGCTAGATACATCACTAGGCCACCTTGAGTCATTGTAATGCCCAGATACGCATTCAGTCATCTCCAACGATGCTTAATGAAGTCGAATGCATGGCGTATCCCTCAGGGATTAATCGACGTCATGAGCTTTATCCTTATATCCTTTGTACCCTCAAAACTATGCTTGCGACCTCTATGTGGGTCCTACTATAATCACTTGGTTAGTATATTTTTATTTAGAGTTGATTATGTCACAAGATTTGTGAATTCATGTTGTCTACATTATAGACAAAAAAGACGTCAATGTATTTCCAACACAATACTGGTGTGAGATCCGGTGCTTATGTTTCTGTTACTACCAAACTCCCATATCGAATTCCCTCAGTTATATGGAAACTTTCTAATGGGATGATGTGCAAGTATAGAACATTGATACCAACCACTTTACTATGTATAAGCTGAATAATAATTTCGAAACTTCTTTTTTCGGATCTTATAACCACTGCCGGCATGTATAAAGGAGCATCGCCGAGTTAGTATGGCTTATTCGAGAGTGATGCTCCAGTGAGGAAGATTCGGCTCGATGCGCGACGAAAAGGCAACCTCGAGAACACGAACAACGGTGAACCATTGGCTTGGATCGTCGACTGTGATGAAGACGAAACCGTTAACCGGATAAACATCTTTATCAACCTGGTGTAAGCTCAACAATGTGAACACATATGTATAAGGTCCTTTCTCTGGATGGGGTCAAGTAATTTTTCGTGTTAAATTCTAAATCAGGCTGACAACTCAGCAGTTCATCTAATGGATAGAAGAAGATAGAGCTCTGAGCGTTGATCAATCTATGCACCATGCATTCAAATTCATTAAGAATCAATGGAGGTGAATGGATGCATATTTGGTCTTTATAACGACTCTCGATGATCTGCTGATGTATCGAGCCAGTGCTGCGACCCTCCCAGATAAGTCTGGTACCAATTTGCCGAGCTATGCCATGGATGGCTTGGTGAGCCACCGGTACGGGGGTCGATCCCCCATGTGTACCGCAGGGTGCCTGCGACCACTGCGCCACATGCGCCGCTGTACTCGTCTATCTGGATTGGAGAAATTCGAGTTTTCAGAAGCTCTCACTTTTCTGAACATAAAATAGCCAATTTAGGTAACTGCGGCTGCATTTGGAGCTGCGGGGCAGCGCTGTATGGCCCTTACGACCGTAATCCTAGTAGGGGAAGCGCGATCATGGCTTCCCGAACTCGTTCAGAAAGCGAAGAGTTTGAAAGTGAATGCAGGTACAAATCTCCATTTTATACCTGTGTTATTGTCGTGGTTTTTTCTTCAAAGAAATTTTAAAACCAGGATGGATGCCGAATACGGATATCGGACCATTGATATCGAAGAATGCGAAAAATCGTGTCTTGAGTATTATCAAGGGAGCGAAGCAGGTAAACTTCCTTCGCCTTTCTGACCTTGTATGTTATAATCAAACAGTTAAAACAATAGGAAGGCGCTAATGTGATGTTGGACGGAAGCGGAATAGTCGTTCCTGGGTTCGAAAGCGGTAACTTCGTTGGTGCATCCGTTATTGCTGGAGTCAAAACAAATATGACGTGTTACAAGGTGTGTGCTTCAAAATTGAACTTCGTTCGACGTCCGTTACTGCAGGAGTCAAAATAAATCTGAAGTGTTACGAGGAGTGTAGAGCTAAAAATTAGCTTCTAATTATAATGTTATCACAACAGACAATCCCAATTGGAATGTTTATTATGTACATCTAGTGCGCCTGTGATTTAATCCTTGCATCTAATGTTAATCCTACTTCCTGTGTTCTGTTCGGAATTTCAATGCATTGATTTTGTGTGGAAATACTATTTGGTCATGACACTTTTCTATGTTTTACTGCTTATATTTGAGGAAGAGATCTTCGGCCCTGTCCTCGTTGTTATGGAGGTCGCAGATTTGAACGAGGCGATTGACGTCATAAATAAAAACCCTTATGGAAACGGAACGGCCATTTTTACTTCTAACGGGGCCACAGCTAGAAAGTAAAAATATCTTTTTGTTTCGGAATATCTTCACTGGGTTGATTTTTTTCCAATTAAGGTTCACAAATGAAGTCGATTGTGGCCAGGTCGGAGTGAACGTGCCAATTCCAGTCCCTCTTCCTATGTTCTCTTTCACGGGTTCTCGCGGTTCGTTCAGAGGAGATATGAATTTCTATGGAAAGGTACTTTAATAGACTATGAATTACACATACATTCAGGTAGATGAGAAAAAATATTCTAGTCTGGGATTAACTTCTACACACAGTGGAAGACGATCACGCAATATTGGAACGAGGCCACAACGGAAATTAAGCCGCAGACGGCGTTCCCTCAGCTCAAATAAGACCAGTCTACCTCCCTTAGAACGGGTGAAATTATCAAGCTCAGATCTATATTTCAGTTATCGACATTTTTGTTCTCTATTGCATTACTGGTTCGCGTATAAAAATGTAGCACATGCTTTTATTACAACGTCATTCGTAAAAAAATGGTCTCACTATTGTGTATCAACCATACCGGAAGTCGCCTTTTCAATTTCAAATTCATCGTCAGTATCATCTTGAGGTTTTCTCTCAGCGTTCTCTGCTGCGTCTGGGTTCACCTTCAAATGGAGCTATAAGAACATCAAATACTTGAGTAGGGCTGTATTTGTCGGTATTTTGAACAAAAGAGAATGTGTCGGCTCTTTTTCCTATTAAAGTTTCTGTGAAGTAAATAGAAATGAGTCTGCTGGCAACGGTTGCGTCAAGTCACCTACGAATATGATTTATACTTACTTGGATACTTATACGGCCCATCCTCATTGTTATGCGGGCTCCAGCATATTCTCCTTTTTTCGAAGTTTTGCTGGTTTAGTCGTTGTATTTCCCTGGAGTCCCAAAGCCAGCCTAGCCAAAGTCTGCTCCAAGTCGTCACCACCACAGGCAATCGCCACCTTTGTGGATCAGAGGGAGGTTTGCCACCATTTCGATGCCAGGACGGTGGTGGATCGTGGTTTGGTTTACTCTTAGCTGAGCTTCCTGGTGCAAACGCTAGACTCCCTCTTAGCTTAGGAAGCCCTGCTAGGGCAATGAATCCCTCTACTGGACATCGCAACACGACACCCAGGAACACTCCCACCCACGATGGATCGGTAAACCGTTGGGAAGGAAAAAGATTTATAGTACTTAAAAAGGAGAGATGCGGCTATAATGAATACATTTGGGTATACTCCTTAGGTTCACTGAATGTAGTTGGTGCTGATCTCTCCATGCTGTTTTGGTGCATTAACACAAAATACGGGGTACTGGAAACTTGGTAAGAGATGCTGTCTAATACACGCATAGTCGCTACTGACTCGATCAAGCTTGGACCAATGAACCTCTCAATCCTTTCTAAACCGTCAAACTGGCACCAGACTACCTTGGGAAATATTCCTCCTTCACATCCCAAAACAAGCCACAACCTATGAGCTTCTAATAGAGCTATCCCAGAATTCCAGGGATAATCAACCTGACCAGCATACAACGACATTCATAAGGAAAATCTTCAAGTTGCAATCGATCCCACGCGGAAATGTGAAAACCTTCGCGAATGGAGAGTGGAAACGATGGGATGATCTGCTGTGATCGAGACAAAGTGTGGTATTGGTCATATAAGTAAATGAATTCAATGCGAATATGGGACAGAAGAGTAAGCAATTAGAAAAACTTTCTTTGTGAAAACGTCTTTCTAAGAAATAGTGGACAATTGTTACGCTAAACATCTCTCGCCAACTGAGTTCTTTTTAACTGGGGCACACCAACTTACCCAAGGCAAATGTATTATACGACTGGAAACCAACGGTGCTTCAAAAATGACCACTTCTTTTCCGAGCTCTAGAAAAAGGACTATAAGACAAGGAGGGACTGAAGCAGCTCTTATTTTTCCTTCCAAATGTTCGCAAACCCTCTCAGAGGTCCAACTCCACCCACAAAGTGATGAGGTGGTATTGCCATGTATTAAACTACAATGCATGCTAAAAATAGATTCCACAGCAGAATCATTCTAGCTAAAAACCACAGATCCATTGAAAAACCCAACACAAGGAGAAGCACTGCGGGAATCGTTCCTATCCTGGAGGAACCTTTACTCAAAGGAGCGAAATCACCTCCAATCCACAACGACCGGTCACCGCTATTGATGGTGAACTAAAAAGTAGGAAAAGCTCGAAAAAAATCCAAAACAACCTGCTCAACCAGGAAACAGTAACCGAATAGAAACACTGCTGGGAATTAGCCAATTCTTCGCGGTAGAAAATTCGTACTGATTTGTTCAAATTATATGTTAAAGAACAATAAATGAAGATAAAGCTTAAAAACTATACCGTAGCCGAGTTTTCAAAGCTCTAAAGTGTGAAATGCACTCATGTCCGGTGAACTCAAATTGTAGCTAGCGACGTCATCAGTAAATGCGAAAAAGACGGTGAATGGGCACTTAAAGGGAAGAAGTCCATTTGGAAAAACAAAGATGGGTTCGAAAATTTACGCGTCTAGAGGAAGGGACGGATGTTCATCTTAATTATTAACGTATGTGCTACTACAAAAACCAAAATAAAGATGATAACCATCAAGTCCTCATTAACGAATAAAGCACCGGTTTGCTGCAGTGCAATCCGTCATGATAATTTGCGGCTATACCCTCGTCCGCAATCTCTGGACCTAGCCGGAATTCGAACCCGGCGCCTGTCGCACCGGAAGCGAGAACCATATCGCTAAACCATCCGGCCATTCAGTAACTCTGACTCTTCCTATTTCAGCACAAACAACGACCAACTTCTAAAGAAATTATACAAACTAACATGTAATCGTTGTCGTTTCCGTAAATAGTATAGCCACTGTAGAACCTGTTGGTCTTCTATAAACTTGGCATTCGCTCCTAAACAACCGTGAAATACGCAGAATATCACACCGACAAAAGATAGTAGAATTCCTTACCTGACATTAGCGCTTCACGGAAATTGTGGCACTGCAGACACTCCAGAATGTGTAAGCACTGAGGATACTTTAGGGCTCTAGAATAATTCAAGAGGATGAAACGATACAAAGTAGAGGTCTAGTTTGAAAATTTGTCCCTTCAAATAAGAGTGAGACAGAAAGTGAGGTAAATTTGGTAATTATCATAATTTGTGAAGTTCTTGTGAACTCTTCTAGCAAACAGAATAAAACGAAGTGAATAACATCTACCTCGCATATTCCGGCTGTTTCCAGTATAGCAAATACTTGAGGTAGTTGATGAAGTGTTGCTCCTTGAGGAAACCACGTTGTGCTAGGACTACAATGGGAAAGTTCAGGAACGCTATAGAAGGTTACGAAAACCTGTCCAGAGTGATGCCATATTATGAAATTTCAATCACGTACCCACACATATATTAACACCTGCTAAGAAAGCTAACTTTCGTTAGCAGCCTGTTTTAGCACATTTTGGCGTGGAGTAAGACTTTAAGCAACACCGACAATAGTGTATCGAGAAAGCATCGAACCAGCAGCTGTGCTTACTGCATTTTATGCTTAACTACTGCACTTTCCACGCCAAAAATCAGTAACCAATCAAAAATTAAATTTATAGACTTTGAGAGAGGAATTTAACTTCTTTTTCAGTCGACACATCACTAGCAGCAAGCAGAAAGAAGCCGAAGACGCTAATGTTCAGGCCATTGTTATGCTCCTCTGTTGTTCTCCTAGGCGAAGAGAGTGAACAACGTATTAGAAGCATGAGAAGAAATAATGATTCATGATGATGAGGTTCAAAAAGTGCTCTCTGATGAATCTTAGGCATTCGATGAGTGTTAACTTAGAGTGGACCAACTGCTAGAGCTCGCGAACAAAAACAATACATTTTGAAGAAAAACTTGTGGTTGATGTTTAGGACATGAATGCGGAAGGAATGGAAAGACATGAAGAAGAGAGACCAGTCGACCAGCTATAATTCATACAGGTGAGAGCACCTCCAAGGCTTCAACAGGCTGTGGCCAACCTTATGGAGATGAGAATCATAGACGACTTTTTCGACGATGTATAGCATCCGTATAATGATGACTGACACACGAGTATCTCTCCGGTTGAAAGTTCATTCAAGATGAAAAACCATCGAAAAGATGTAGAAAGGACAAGGAAAAGAAACATCAGCCAAGTAATCGGGCGGAATCTGAACAAAGAGCAATTGAAGACGCGTACGCGCCCCACCAACAGCAGTTCCGTGCTACCATATCTGTACAGTAAGCAAGAAAATTGGTGTGGTACTAACATATGTGGAAAACAACACTAAATATCGACTTTCAAAATGTGAGAAATAACTTTCGTCGACCATCGTCTGCTACAAGATAGCTGGTGTGTAAGGTGTCGAATCAAGCAAAAAGCATTTGAGCGGTAAAAGAAACAACTGGGAAGAAAATGAGCTACATCAGACTCATACCGTCCCAGATATGCCTACAGGTGATTCATACATGACCCATACGTCTCGAATGTGTTAAGTCTACAAAAATTTCGATACAGAAAAGTTTTCTCGACAAAAATGTACCGTAACGTAGACTTACAGTTGACATAATGAGGGTTAGCCAGGGCTTGTACGAACTCGCACTCAATTTCGAAACGGCGTCGTTGTTCTTCAGGTGGCTCTAATTGTGCCGTTGAGAGTTGAACTAAACAGATTGAACTTATAGCGCCACAATTTTATACAAGGAAATACAAGTATGGCAAATGTAATTAAGAGCTCAAAATTCCAACTGTTAAAGGTTAGGGTTAAGGTTATAAGCTTAACAATCCAAAATGACAATAACTCAATAGAATGATAGAATGACAATAGTTCCGGTGGACAAATCGGTCCATCTATTTCGCAGAATGACCGTACCAAAGGAGGGCTATGTATTTATGTTAAACACCTTAAATACCAAAATACACAAGTATCTAAGACCTACTCTTATAGTCCATCACAGTTCGCTGTCATTGTGATCAACCGTGCTCCAACACACCTCTCATCATCGAAGTGCTTTCGAGCGCAAATTGCTAAATGGAGCGTGCTATATGACACCTAGTTTTGATAGTTGTGGAATGGTAAGTGCGCACGGTTTCGTTCGCTTTCACCAATATCAGCTATTGTCTTTTTTGATCATTGTTTGGTAGTAGTAAGGTAGTGCTTAAGGTAGTAGTGCGCCTCGTTGCTTCTATCACCTGAAGAGTTTTTTCCTTGTCAGTATAGATTATTTGAGTAGAATATACGGGACCGAACCCTAAGGCCTGACCAGCACAATTCTACCCTCAAGAACCCACTATCTCCTCGTCTAACTTCCCCTCTGATAAAGTACTTTGCATTAACCGTGAATGTGAAGAAAATCGTTACTGGAGTAGTTAACCTAAGTGGAACACCAATGAACAGTACGGGAGAGCAAACCATCGATTAGTGAGCGAGCGATGTTGCCCGTTGGTTTATTATCCGTTCGAAGTTGTCTGCACAGTAACTTTAAGGTGGACCATCCAAGCTCATTATGTTTCTCCTTGTCCTCCTGTATTCCTACTGGTTCTCGGTAGATTTTGTTCATAAATGCTGTTTTGGTCTGTTGATCATTTTGAATCTTTCTTAGAAGCCTTAGTTGGAGTTGGCCTGGCTTTAAATCAGTAGAATAAGGCAAGTAACATTTCATCCAGTAATTAATCTCTTCAAATAGCTTATTTTATCTGGTTGTTTATTTCTTCAAATGATCGAAGAACGCTCCTTTATGTCGAAGTCTAAAGAGTGTCGATACTTAAAACCATTGACGAGGTTCCTACTTGATGTTTGGGTTTTAGCCTTCTTTGACATTTTGTTAACTTTTGACCTTTCAATAAAGTGCCGACGTTCGACGAATGCACTGCCAAGAAGACGATGTCTGGTGCTGATAAAATCAGACAGTTGAACGAAAGGATATGAATTTAGAGTGGCTCTAATAGTGGTAGGAAGCCATAAAAGTCCTTATGTTGGCCATAAGGTTAAATATCAGGTCATTAGGGCGTATGAGAGTAAATCTACTCTGCCTACAGCACAAATGTCCAGACTTTGTAAGATGTCAAACATTCAAGCTTGAATCTGTCTATCGGATAGTTCAGATTTTTCGTGAACACAGTAAAATGAAAGGATATCTTTCATCTTTGACTACATCTGTACGTCAGAAAACTCTTTAGATGGTCACTAAAGCTAGTAAGGAGGCCAGTGTTTCCTGACGAGATTTCAGTTTAACGCAAAACAATACTTGATACTTGATATTTGAATGACCCGTCATTACTTATTGTGCGAGCTCCAGCATAATCTCCATTTTTCGGAGATTTGCTGCTTAAGCCATTATGGTTTGCTGGAGTCGCGAGGTCAGCCTGGCCAAAGTCTGCCCCAGGTTTTCACCACCACAGGCAGTCGCAGTGGATCAGAGGGAGATTTACCACAATGCGACTTTGATACCAGGACGGTGGTGGATCCTGGAATTGGTTTACTCTTAGCTAGCCTTCCTGATGGAAACGCCGGGCTCCTCAGCTTGGGACCCTTTCGGGGGTATGAATCTGCCCGCTGTACATCGTAGTCCGACACCCGGGAACACCTCCCAGCCACGATGAGGCGGTAAACCGTTGTGGGAACGCAAAACAATACCAGAAATCAAAATCTCAACTTGAGTAACCTCATTAACTAAGTCATTTAGTTCCACAAACCATTGTTAATGAGCAGACACGTCGTTGTTCACTCATAATTCGATGTTACTTAGCTAACATTACCGGTGACTGTTTTCAGAACCTGGAGCTATTGTTAAAAGGCGTTATTTGGTAAATATTCCACAGCCTTAATGAAAAGTTTTACGCTAGAAGTCAGTATTCTGCGAATAAGACTGGTTAGCAATACATTCAGGCTCTGAAGAAGAACTGGCTAAAAGATTAGCCATCGTAGATTAGAAACACTTGTTAACAATAACAATGTCAGTTCATGAATGATGTTTTGTAGGAAGAAAATAGTGGTAATCCCCATCGTACTGAAAAAAAAATTAGTCCCAAGGTGAGAGAATTTGCTTCCATCTCCACAGAATGGGAACTGTGAGTAGGAATGTTTTGATTTTGAGAAAGCTTAATCAAGCCTTACTTGCCACTCCTGCACTAATATCAGCCATTACTTTCTTTTTTATACGACCCTTCCTTCACATCTGCGGTGCGGATCCCAGCACTTCTCAAATTCGATTCATTCTCTAGCATCCATTATCCATGAAGGTCTTCCAACTTTTACGTATGGCTTTGGCTGCTGCTTGAGGACTTTTCTTTCATCATGAATGTTGTAGAATGCTGGTCAAGTCGATTGTCGCCGGCGTCCTGAGATATCCATGCTGGAGCGTTCCCATTTGGATTACAGAGAGCAAATTTTCCCAGACAAATCCGGTGCCAATTTTCCAATCCTGGAAGGTTGAGAGGCTTGGCGAGCACGAAGTGGGATCGAACCTTCACTATGCTCATGGTGGTCGGCACCACTACCACTGTCCTATCTGCCCCTGTTTCGTCTAATACATTTGAAGTTTTAACTCAGATGTTTGCGCAGTAAATGTAACAACAGTAACAACAAAAACGACAACAACTCTTCCTTCGGAATGAATCCAGCTGCTCATCAAATGCAAATAAACCTTACACAGAATACAAACAAGTTGTTACAAAAGAAATATTTGTGCCATAATCACAATAGGACAAAAACCGTTCAAAAACATCCTCTCGAACGGGTGAAGCGAGAGAAAGCACAACAGAATTCCAGAACAGAACAAGAACGATCAAACAACTTTAGATTAGATTAAGAGCTATATTATACAGCTTTAAGAAATGTTGTCCAGAAATTCAAGGATTTCGAGAACCTATTAGTAGCAGCGCATTCGAATCCATCACATGAACAAACGAAAAACCAATACAACACGAAAACGCTCAAATCTGAAATCGCGCTACTCGGACTTTCAATACATTTTTATATGAGGATGTTTTTTACACAGTAAACTCTAGAAAGTAAATAAGGTATGAAACACTTTGGAAGTGATTAAGCCATACTTAAAACGTACGGTGTTCATGCGTTACAATGTGACATGTACCTTTCCTTTCTGATCCTTTTTTTACTCTATTTTTACTTTTTCTACCTAATACTTTTTTATCATATTCTGATTTTGAAAAACAAAAACAAAAAGGAGAAAAAGAAAATGAACCAACGTCTTTGGAGCAATATGGGTCACCTAACCTACGAGGTTTGAATGAAGAGATATAGTGGGCAATCAAATCGAACTGATCGAGTAGATGAAATTACCGTTGTATTCATATCTTAATAGAATCGCCTCCTAGGTCTTGCCATGATAAAGCTGTCATCAATAAATCGATCTGTTATCGCATATAAAGCATACATAACTATCAACACCAAGACAGTAAGGATCGAGACTTCAGTGATCGTCAAACGTTCGTCATCTACAAGTGGCGGTTCGCGTTCGATATCTGTTAAGAATCAACGTTAGTAGCACTAGCTAGGAAACGGTTCAAATCAGTGTTATTTAACTAGTTGTCCATTTATTTGTCCACCTACTTCCATAACCTATGAATTTCCTTTGAGTGACCTGACATCCTATATAGTTCGAATTCCATAACTTCCTTCCTTCCATTCGTTTCCTCACATGTCCATTATCCAAGAAGGCGTTTGGATTTGCGTACAGATTGGGCTCCTGCTTAAGGATTTCGGTCTGCTTTATGAACGCTGTTAAATTCTAGTTGAGCAGGTTCTCTCTGAAATCCTAGAATAGCTGTGCCATGACGTTCAACAGTCTTCAACACGAGCATTCTCCAGCCTTCGTGGTTTAGAGGTAATTGTTTTCAGACAAGACCGGTGACAGCTTCAGGACGCTGATGAAACCGAGACGCTTGGTTGGCACCTGTCGAACCAAGCCCATGGGCACTTTGATGAATAGATTTAGATCACTGCACTATCCGCACCCTTAATCCTATCGCTATGTTTATTTTCTTGTTTCTTTACCGAAATAAAGTAAGTAATCAACACATGGTATTTCCTACTGATTCTTAAAAAATCCAATAAACAACAAAGTATTAGGAATTTCGGCCCGCTGAAACTTCATATTATTCAAACAATTCTGAACTTCGTCTCTCATATTTACGGTTATCAAAGTGTTCCTCTAAACTTATGCCACATGAAGGACATTTACTATTTTCAGGATTTCTACTAGATTCTACTTTACTTCTCTAAATTGTCAATTCGATAAAAGAAGAGGATAAAGCTCTCAGTGTTGATCAATTCCTGAGGGATGCGCCATGCATTCGACTTCATTAGGCATAGTTATAGGTGGCTTAATGCATATTTGGCCTCTTCAATGACTTGCGGTGATTCACCGATGTATCTGGCCAGTGCTGCTATCCTCCCAGACAACTCTTTTACCAATTTACCGAGCCCCGGAGGGATGGATGGCTTAGTAAGCCTGGGACGGGGGATAGGTCCTATGTGTATTGCAGCGCACCTCTTACCATTGCGCTACACATGCTCCCACTATTATTCATTATCTGATAGTCCTTTCAACGGTGTACCACCTCATCATAGCTGAGAATGTGTTCCTAGATGTCTGGGTGCAATGTACAGCGAAGGTATTCATCCCATGCCTCTGCAGCTGAGAATGAGTCCGGGGTTTCCATCAGGAAGCCCAGCTAAGAGTAAGCCAATACCAGGATCCACCACCGTCCTGGTATCAAGCTAGTCGAATGGTGGTAAATCTCCCTTTGATCCACAAGGACGGCGACCGCCTGTGGTGGTGAAGACCTGCCGCAGACTTCCGCTATGCTGAGCTCAGGATTGGTGGGAACCACAATGCCTAAACCAGCAGAACTCCGAAAAAGTGGAAATTCTGCTGGGGCCCGCATAAACAGTGAAGACGCGGTATCTGATTATCCAAGTAATATCTGATAGTCAAGGAAAAGAGGATTCAGAGATAATGTAGTCTTTTCAATGATTTAATTAAATTGAATTATCAGTGATTTAGTAAGTAATTTATTCCATTGTAGATATATCGATGACTGTTTTATCACCTGTTCCATTCAAAAGAAGATGGGCAAATGTTTTGATTTGTTGAGCGAACAGTCAAAGTATATAGAGTTTACCGGAGGGAAACCGAAAAAAAAACGCTTCTATTCTTCATACTCTTGCTGAGCAAACATGAGATGTTTTTCCGTCAAAGTACCTTGCTCAACAAGAGTATGAAGAATTATTGGATCATTGCCGAGGTTAACAGAAAGTCGGTCATGAAAATGACTGGTCTCACTTTTTGAGCATTCACATTAATCCATCCGAAAACGGCCACGCAACTAAGTGTTACCAAAACCCAAGTAGAAAAATGTACTGGTCCACAACCTCCTCCTTTCACTCTTCGCACACAGAGGGTGCTTGTGAAGAACATGTTTCTATTAGCCACCAGCGTGTGCGGAGGAAGAGAGCAGGAATGATCTCTGAAATTGGCGTGACATATATCTATTTCCAATGGCCACGAAACTAGCTCCTCGTGACGGGTTTAGCGGGGGAAACATGCCCACGAACGATAATACTAGCGATGATAAGGTCACGTTTATCCTGCTTTTCGTTTTCAATGAAATATGTTCAGCTCTAGAACGTTGCCTAAGAAAGGCTGTTTTAGAGAATTCAATAACAGTAAATGAAATGCCATCAAACATTCCAAGACGTCAGTTAGTACGTAACCGCAGGCCATCTATCCGCACGCAAAGTTGCATAATTTACGCTGGAGGGTGATGGCACGGGCTCGATTACGGTGTAGACAATCTTTTGACGAACACGGTAACGAATACATTGGCGAAACGTGTAGGCCACTCTAGGTCCATATAAAAGAACATCTAGATGAAAAGTGTAAAGTTAAACCAAGTACTCCTCTAGGTCACCATAGGACACAGAAATATAGTGGAGATTCTAAAGTGGAAGTCATCATCATCGCATAGGATTCTAAAACTTGAGAGCGTAAAGCCCTCGAAGCATTCTGGATAAATGCCAATAAGCCAAAAACGAACCTGGTGGAAGAATGCTTTGTTACCACACGCGACTTCATACGTCTGAGACATAAACAGACAGACATGATTTAAGCTACATCCTCAGCTAGACTAGGTTCACTGCCGATTTGAGCTCTCCAGATCAATTCCGTTAACGGGTGGTTGCTGATGGCTGCGATCGAAAGAACTAGCTGAGAGACAGATGAAACGAAGGACCCGCATGGTGTGGTGATGGTGTGGTGGTGAACGCGTTAGTCTCCGGAAAGAGTAATAGCGCTTTCGTTCCCCACCGCAGACACCTGCGGTGTGGTGTTTTGCAAATATGTCAGCATCGTTGTGGTTCTGAGACGTAGATTTTAACATGGGAAAGACTCATTACGCTTCCATGTGAACGCTGCGCAGTTATCTACACGTAGAATAATTGGTGTAAGGCTCATAGGAAAGGGTGATTGTGCGAAAACGCTGTCCTGTTTTTGGGCTTTTGGAGGTATTTCCTTGAGCAAATAGCAGTCTACTTGACCTTTCCAGGTTTTAAGGAAGGCGAAATCCGCAAAAGACGTCAGCTACTCTTAGAAAATACTATAGTAACCTCGTATGTGCTCACCATGGTAACAGAGAATTGGTAACTTTTTTAATTGCAGAAATTAAATGAGGTGTATGTAACACGATGGTTAAAGTGCGATGCAATACAGAGGGGATCAGCCATTGGTTCAATCCAGCGCTCCGTGCTTACTACGCCCTCCATCTCTCCAGAGTTGACAAACTAGTACCAGACTTGTCTGGAGGATAAAAACTCTGAATTGACAAATATTGTGGGCCATCACAAGTCACTGTACAGGCGAGATAGGCAACCAATCATCTCTACGATCTATGGAGCCAAATTCATGGTACATCCCTAAGAAACTGACAAACGCTGAACGCTTTATCCATTATCATTTAATTGCACAACAGAAAATCGACAGACTACGACCGGTTTTCTTCTCTTCGTTTCCTTTTTTTGCAAAGCCTTATATGGTGGTCGGGTAGGCTATGTTCTTTTCTAGAAAACAGGTTCGCGAGCGGGATGGGAAAGTACTTACCGATTTGTACCGTATTATTTTGTATGAATACCGGAAATGGAACTGGTTCTTTCAACTCGTGAGGTGCACTGAGTTCATACCTAAAATAAGGGATTACTAAGTTTTCAAATGTGCGGTTGTCTTGTATTTTTTAAATTACGTCGAGTAGATAGCAGAGAAAAGTGGGATCCTTCACGGTTTGGCAAATCATCATTTGCTATTTTAACTTATTATTTACTGCCTAATCTTTTCAATGGCATAGTATATTGCGAAATATAACTTCAATGATGCTGAGATATTTGCAAAACTCCGGTCCGCAGACACCTGCGGTGCGGAACGAACGCGCCATAACCATTTCTGGGGGCTAACGCGTTCACCACCACACCATGTGGGTCCTTCGTTTCGCTTATCTCTCAGCTAGCTCTATAAATCTTTGACACAGCAATCAGCTGTCAGCGGGACTGGTGTGGGGAGCCCAAATCGGCAACGAACCCAATTAAGCTGAGGCTGCAGTTATAATTACAATTTTAACTTATTATTTACTGCCTACTCTTTTTAATGGCAGGGTATACTGCGAAATATAACTTCAATGATGCTAAGATATTTGCAAAACTCCGGACTGCAGGTGTCTGCGGTGGAAAACGAGCACGCTATTGTCCTTTCCGAGGAGCAACGCGTTCACCACCACACCATGCGGGTTCTTCGCTTCGCCTGTCTCTCAGCTAGTTCTATCGATCTTTTGCCATCAGCAATCACCCATTAGCGGTATTGATCTGGGTTGCCCAAATCGCCAACAAACTCAGTTAAGCTGAGGCAGGTGTCTGCAGTCCGGAGTTGAGAGACAGGCAAAACGATAGACCCGCATGGTGTGGTGGTGAACGCGTTACTCTCCGGAAAGGACAATAGCTCGTTCGTTCAACAACACAGACAACTGCGGTCCGGAGTTTTGCAAATATCTCAGCATCATTGGAGTTATATTAGCATTTGCCTTCAAAAAATCTTGAATCCCAATCTTAGGCTGTCCCTCGAAGTTTGTCCTAGATGAGAACGAGCGAAGCGGGCACCGATGAAGTCTCGATTAGTCACCTTCACGCTTAAGAGTACTCCAGTGGATACGAGTTGCCCTATAGACTTGCTAAGCACCACATTTTCCTCTTGTGCTCTTAGCGAAAATTCTGACTATGTGGTCGGTGTTTTTCTCCTATGCACTTGACATCTCGTTGAACCGAATCGCTACCAAATTTTCTTCCAGCAGTTTTCGTTAAGATGAATCACGTGTCCAGCTCACCTGATTTTCAAAATCTTGGAGTGCATAGTGACTTCTATGCTTAATTAAGTACATCTGAAATTCAGGTCCCTTCTCTTACTTTTCTGGCATGAGATAATTTAAGCGAGAACCACCCTCTTGACTGCGTGTTCAGTAGCACTGAGTTTTTCTTTCACATGGTAGCGTCTAATCTTCTGAGACGTATGATAAGGCAGGAACTGAGTTGCGTGCTCTTAGTCCGCTTCACTAGATGGTCAATTCTCTTGAAAAATCCTTAAGCAGCTCGCGTTCTCCTGCTCAGCTCTGGGGCTATGTCATTAATTTTCATGATCGCTAAAGTTTCATGATGTCTTCGTAATCAGGATCATCGTGTATGTGAAGCATTTTCTTTCCATCCAACAGAATAGGATTTAATCCGAAAACGAGTGATAATCTAGCTTGATAAATAGTAACTAAGTTGATCAGTGGTTCAATGGATAACACGTGACACTCTGGAAAGGGTAGTCGCGAGTTCGAATCTGGCCTGGGATATGAGTTTTGCAAATATTTCAGTATCATTGTGGCTGTATTTTACGTAATACTATGCCAAGAAGAAATAGTAGGTAGTAAATAAAAACTTATGCACAATATAATTGTGTTGAATGGAAATGGACAATAATGACACTATTTTTTTAGTATTTCTAAGTTTTTAAGCAATAGTTCTAGTGATGGTCGTGGCATTCAAATACCTGCTGTATTATAGCTGGTCGCTAAATAGGCTCATGCTCATAACCACGTTAGAACAACTCACACTTTGAATGAGAGAAGCTCATGAATACTACTCTTTCGTTCACCAGTTGAAGCGGAAATTCCCAAATGATAATGTGCTGGTAAGAAGACTCCTAAAGATCTTCACTTGAATTTTAATATTCTACACTAGTTCTAAATGCAACAAGCCTTCTAATGTCCACAAATGAAGTTTTCTCGCATATTCTTTGAAAATGAACTTAGAGAAGAACACTCAGTACTCATATCACCTTATTATTTCATTAATTGAAGCAGTCTAGTTTGCGAATCACACAAAACTCTTCAGGTCAACCCTATCATGTGTGTTGGTTGTTTGGCTACCGCCCGATTTGATGCATATTCGCTAAATTAGTATGGGAATATTTAGTATATGGGAGTGTTTAACGATTCACATAGCTAGCAAAAATTTACTAATCGTAAACTCGATACTAGAATTTTCTAAATACACATCAGCACAGCAATTCAAAGATTTCTAAAACAGATAAAGAAAAAACGACCAATCATTGCCCCGCCATCTTCCTCTTTATCTTGTGCATTCCTTCTCTCTCTCTGTCTCTCCTTATCCTCTCCTATAGCACTCACTAATTTTGAACAGCGGTACGTAGTTTTTTTTCTAGCTTCATTCATATTTTAACAATGAATATCATGGCGATACAGGATACTTTAGGTCTTCACCTACCTTCTTTAGACGTGAAACTTTAGTACACTTCCAGATAGTAAAAAGAGAAAAGAGAACAGAAAAATGTACTACCCGTAAAGTTTGTGCAAAACTGCCATTGCTTGTGAGAAAGACTTGGAATAGAGTAGTAGACTTCAAGAGTTTCCATCAAATATCTAATGAGGATTTTCACTGTCGGAATCACATCGCGAGGTCGACTCGTCTTCGTAGAATATGCGTCATTTCTAAAAATAGAAAAAATTTTTTGTTGAAACAAATTTATTCGCCCATTCATCCTGTCCTAAATAATCAAAAGGATAAAGCTCTCGGTGTTGATCAATCCCTGAGGGATGCACTATGGATTCGACTTTATCAAGCATCGCTATAGGTGACTGAATGTAAATTTGGCCTATACAATGACTCGCGGTGGTCTACCAATGTATCGAATCAGTGCTGCTATCTTCTCATACAGGTCCGGGACCAATTTGTCGACCCCAGAGGGATGGATGGCTTGGTGAGCCTAGGGCGCGGCATCGAGCCCATGTGTATTGTGAGACGCCTGTAACCACTGTGTTACGCGGTCCCTCCATCCATTCCGTCTCAGTAGATAAAAATCCATTATTCAAGCACTGTATTTCAGCGTAGGACAAAGAGAAACCCACTGTAACGAAACTCTCAATCAACATGTGTGAAAATACATAGCATCAGTAACACAGGAACATTCGTCGCACATATGACAATAAAGGGTGGTTGTAAAGAGCACGACTTTCTTTCATATTTATGTTGAATAGTGGTACAGATTTAGCGTGGACGTAGCAGACATAACAGTAGTGGTGAAGCGCTTAATAAGCCTATGGGATAGATTCGACGTCGCATCAGGCCAACTAATTCGTGGAATCCGCACTAGACTTATCTACGAAGCTCTCTATGAAGTACAAGAGTCAGGAATATCTTAGCACGGCTGTTCCAAAGTTTTAGAGAGCATAGACTCGAGCAGAATTCAACGAGATTTTTAAAGAGCGAAAATACCGAAGCACCAATCGAACCGAAAATAGTAGAAGTGTTGGTATCTACACAATATGACATGTGATGTCGAGTTATATAAGATAAAAACAAAAATAATGCAGACAATATTGAGTTATACGCTACATTACATGGTGGGTTATAAAGACGAAAGGCCCATTTTCCTCATCTTAACTGGACTCAATGCCGAATTGTGCTCCTCAAATCAATCCCGCTAATGACTTATTGTTGATGACAGCGTTAGGCGAAAAACAAGCGGAGTGAAACGCAAATCAAGGGCCTTAGTGGTACAGTGTGTAATACGCGAGCTCCCAGAAAAGGTAATCGTGGTTTTATCTGGTGCCGGGTCCCAGTTGTGCGAATATCTCAGCATCGCTGTGTGGTTATAACTACAATGATGCTGAGATATTTGCAAAACTACGGACCACAGTCTCCCCGGTGGAGATCGAACTCGCCATTATCCAGATAGCTGCGGTCCGGAGTTTTGCAAATATCTCTGCATCATTGTGGTTATAAGTCGTTATGGTTCTCACCGACCAAAGCGAGAAACATCCTATCGCATAGTTTCGTGTCGAAGCAGTATTCTATGCCAAAGTCCGAAACAGCAATAAAGCGTGTCTACATTATCACCTGTTACCCTTACCTATTCAAGCATTCTTAGTGATTTCTGGTGTAATTCCCACGAAGACTGTGCAACAGTCATTAAATGTTAAGGCTTACTAATGCTTTTAATCTTTCAAACAAAAACGAAGGAGTTAGCCTAGGCTAAAGTGTGTTTTTAACTATTCTAACACAACTTTTGCCATCCAACTTGCTACATTCCGTGTAATCTACAACTCGCATTAATTTTCGTCAACATTCACGGTCGGCATCAGTCAGGTGTAAAGCGAACTTCAACAAAATGAATGTACGTACCCCAAGTCACACTTCTCTCCAAACATCATATTGCTTCCATCCATATTCGAATCAACTTCTTTTTCCTTTACATCACTATTAAAAAGTATGAAGAGGCGAGTCGACTGACGACCGCGATTATCATCGGCTTTATTCACGTAGGTATCCAGAACTAAGAATACATGTAGATGTTTTAATTTTTGATCGTACTAGCCTTTGCAGAAGTTCTGTTTTTTTTGGTAATTTCTACAGTAGACCAGGTTGGGGTAGCAGGGTAACTCAAACCTAGAGGACGGCAACAAGAATTTATGCAAAAGTAGTAAAAACAGAAACTAAGGATAATGAATAATTCAGCAATCTTTACGCAATCCACAAACTACGGTGGTGGACACATCAACAAAAATATTACTGGAAACAAAAATGTTCGAAGAAGAACTCATGATCTAATTATTTTTCATTCCTATTTTTTCCAGTCCCTTCAAAGCTCGCTTAAGGGATACTAAGCACCGATGTACACAAAGAAATTTGGGAACCAAATGACTCATGTCAGTGGGAAGCATAATTCTAACAATGACACATATGGGATATTGGTAAACCTTTTTTATAACGTAAAAAGAAGAGCGTTACTTACCGACTCCGATTCCACAAAAGCTTGATGGTGCTCCCCATGCTGTTCCGGTACCAAAATTCCGCGTATACCAAATAGCTACCCCGTGAGCTGCTGCGTCGTTGGATGCGATGATGCGAAAATGAGCCTTAAGGCATTAGAAAATCAAAAATCGCCACAGATTCCCCAACGATAACTCTAGCGACAATAAGGTCCCGTTTATCCTTCCCTTAATTTCAAATGAAGTAAGTGCAGCTATACAACGCTGTTTAAGAGGGGCCGGTCTAGAGAATTCGGTAACAATAATTGAAATGCCACTGAGTAATCTAAGACGCCAGCTAGTTCGTAACCGCCTATACGACCGTATGTGTTCAACGCAAAATTGTATAATTTGCCCCAATGGTAGAGACGGTTACTGCATGAATTCGGGTACGATCTCTCTGATCTCATGTAAAGCGTGCGGGGGCAAATACGCTGGCGAAACGGGTAGACCACTCTGCGTCCGTATGAAAGATAGTCGGTAAACCTAAGTTAAAACAAAACACTCCACTTGGCGCGCATAGGATACAGAAACATAACGGAGAATTTGAAGTAGGGGTTACGATCCTCGCGCAGGAATGGAGAACACAAGCGCGCAAAACTCTCGAGGCGTTCTGGATTAATTCCAAGAATCCGAAAATGAACCGCAGGGAGGAATGCCTCATTATCACGCGTAATATTGGACAGTATATAAGCCTGTTATTCTGATGAGATGGGCACATTACAATTCCATTTGAAGTCTGTGCGGTTGGTCTCCACGTGACACATTTAGTGGAAGACTCATAGAAAGCGGTGAGTGTGCAAAGTTGTGTTCAATGTGATTGAAATTTTGGTTCAGCATTTTCTCTGTTTGGTTATGGAGATGTTTGGCCGTGTAGGTTGCAGTCAACTTGACCTTTCCTGGTCCTGAGGAAGGCGAAATCCACCGAAACGTCAGCTTGTACGTAAATAAAGAAATAAAACAACACCTCGTGTTTGCTGAACAGAAGTAGAAAGAATTGTTAGAAAATATTTTTTAAATTTTAAATGCTTTATAAATCGCCACACCATTCCTTAGTCGATCAAAAATTTCATTCTAGGGTAGTGCAAAGTGTAAAAATATAACAAAACTTCGAAATATTTAGTGATCCGAGAGGCAGTAGTGCCGTTAATTACGAACAAGCTCATGGTTCAACCCTGCAGTGGGCTCACCAAGCTTCCCACCTATCCAAGGTTGGGAGATTGGTATCAAACTTGTTTGAGCTCGGCGTACTCCCTCCATTTCGCGTGTCAACGCCCTTCGATGGCCCTCCCATGATTCCAGGGAGAATCGAATCGATCGACATTTAACAATGTTCATAAAGAAGGCTAGATCTTCAAGCTACAGCCGAATCCACACGCAAAATTCGAATTTGAAGATCTTCGTGAGGTATGAATGTGAGGGAACAAATCGAATGCCCGAAGTGCTGCAATCCGCACAATATGTGCTGTTGGATGGTCTGAAAGAACTTGGTCAAAGAAATAACTGTAGAGTATAATCATGATAATTGTCGTTCACAAGGCTAAGGCCTGGAACTTTTAAATGTCCACCGTTCGGAAATCGCATGGCCGATGATGATTTTCTAAAGAGCCTCACCTGAATAGAATGAGTTACATCCACGACCATTTATCTGGGAGGTATCTAGGAGTACAATTTCATTCTCTTGGAATCTGTTCTGCTGTTTTCTCGCATATCTGTCGTCGATTACTCTCTTTACACAACCATTACATTATCAATGCTTCGCACTATATGTACAATCCTTTCAACTTCGAAGACTAGATATCTACTAGGTTTAAATTGCCTACTTGTTAGAATAAATCACCGTTCAAGAATTTCGTTGGTAGTGCGCAAATTCTTTGACGTGTTTAACGCCAACTCATATTTCAGTTTTCAAGAAAGTGATGGAATTTATGAGTACGGCGAAGATTTTCGAGGATTTTGTAACATGCCTGTATGCACAATTCATCTTAATCAACGTTCATTATCCACTATTATACAGCGATGAACAGTTTTTACTACGATCGAGGTCATCCAATCGAATGCTATGGGAATTGTGGTAAAACGATAAACACTTGCATTATCGTGATGTAGTTGCGATAGTGGTAGTGATAAACGTTCCGAGGGAGAGTAAACAAGGGCTAGGTCTGAAGAAATGGTAGTTCTTTCTGCATTGGAAAACCCCTTTTCTAAGTGACAGAGGGCGGTACACATACAGGTTATACTTCTGATAAACTTTTAGGACCCGACGCTGTGAATGATTTTAGGGAGGTTGATATAGGATGTGTTGAACTCCTTCATTTGGAATATGTGAATAGATGACTTCATATGGTCTCTTAATGGCAACCAAAACCTCAGAGGAAGGAATTTTAGACACAACGACAACAACGTTGCTGAGATACTTGCAAAACTCCGAACCGCAGGTGTCTGCGGTGGGGAATGAACATACTATTACCCTTTTCGGGGGCTAATGCGTTCACCACCACACCATGCGGATCCTTCCTTTCACCTGTCTCTTAGCTAGTTCTATTGATCAGTGCCTTTAGCAATCACCCATCGACGGGACTGATCTAGGGAGCCCATATCGCCATCGAACCCAGTTAAGCTGAGGTTGCAGTTGAAATTACAATGTTTTACTTCTATATTTTCTGTGCACTACAATTTTTACGGCACAGTATTAAGCGAAATGAGAGACAGCCGAAAGGAAAGACCCGCATGGTGTGGTGGTGAACGCGTTAGCCCCGTAAATGGTTGTAGCGCGTTCGTTCCTCACCGCAAACACTTGCGATCTGGAATTTTGCAAATATCTCAGCATCGTTGTGGTTGTATTTCGCTTAATACTCTGCCGTAAAAATTGTAGTAGGCAGAAAACAAAAAAGTAAAACACTGTGAATTTTGTAATAGTTCCCAGGATCGACTTTCTATTAACCTCGGCATTGGAATATGAATGCGTCGTTTTTTGTTCAGCAATCGCGAGGTTTTTAAACAGCATACATTTACTTCCATAGGAAAACACAATGCAATTCAACACTAGCTGACGTTTCGGCAGTATCGCCTTCTTCAGAGCCTGGAAGGGTATACTGTGAATTTTAGGTAGTGTTTTTTTTTGGATACCGAGACTTTAGGTTTTCGTACAGGTCCTGCAAAGTAAAAAAGATTTGAGTAGCATGTATCCTGACACTTATTCGTAGTACTAGTATTAGAAGCCTTCGTATCATGATTACCAGCCAAGAGGAGTGCATTGGAGTCGTATCAAACCTCAAGTTTCTCCCTTTTCAAGCATCTCCCTAATTTTATTGGAATAGACGATCCAGTGTAACATGCTTTATCTTACTAGAACTTTTTTGGGACACCATGCCTCTGCTTTTTTGAGAACTGGTTGAAAAAACCACATTCAACAAGAAGAAAAAATAATCCAGTCAAATATAACTCGTATATAATGCTGAGATATTTGCAAAACTCCGGATCGCAGGTGTGTGCGGTGGGGAACGAACCCGTGCTGTTGCCCTTACCGGGGAGCAGCGCACTTCACCACCACACCATCCGGTTCCTTCGTCTTGCATGTCTCTTAGCTAGTTCTACCGATCTTTCTGCCATCAGCAATCACCCGTCAACGGGATTGATCTGGGGAGCCTAAAACGGCATTGAACCCAGTTAAGCTGAGGCTTAGTTATAATCACAATCTTAACCCTTTTATTTACTGCCTTTTTCTTTTCTTCTTCTTTTTACTGAGATCCCTTTTTCTTCTCTTCTTCTTTTTTTTTCTTCTTTTTGCTGAAAGTACTACGCTCAAATAAGAGGGTTGGCAATGGGACAACGACCGGCTCCAAGCCTTGCCATTGCATTTATGTCTAAGGTGGAAGCACCGGTGACTGATCTCGGGCCGCTA
>UYYA01004623.1:0-39596 GCA_900624975.1 Angiostrongylus costaricensis
ACAAATATAACTTTTGGTTCGTTCTCGCCTCTCGGACAAACACCATGGGTTCCTATCATCGAAGTTGGTAAGGAGCAAATCTATATTCAGGAGCAGTTCAAGAAACTCCTGCAATCTTGCGAATGTACTTGAACGAACGACACATTCCCAAAAATTGATAACTATGAGAAGCTTTCCCTTTATTTTTGTGGTCTTGAGAAACTTGTACAAATGTGTTCGCACATGTCTATCACATCTAACACAGCCGTTGAACTTCATAGATACCTGTGATTGTGGTAGGAACTCGACCTTCGTCGTCCAAGCATTTTTTGCCTTCTCTCTTAGCCTCCGGAGAAGAAGCTAAATCTTGTTTATCTCTAAGTCCTTTCGTTTTACTACGTATAAAGTGTAAATTCTCATAATGCTATCTTCTTAGCGAAAATGAATAAATTCGGAAAATGAACTAAGGCAAGAAAGAACTAACATTCTCTGCTTTTTTTCATTGAGTACATCATCTATTGTTGTCGGCCGAGTAGAATAAAATTGCCTTGTTAAACTTTGGCTTTTCATGATTAATTAACACCCTTTGTCAGTGCTTCTACATCATGAAGAAGTTCAGGAAAAACGTGTCCATGCTGTTCCATCCTAGGTTTTTGTCAGTGCCATTATTCTTATTTTAACCACAATTATTAATTAATAAGGCAATGTTTTTGTTAATATAAATCCTTTTCACCGATTGGTCCCCAGCCGACTACTTGTCACTCCACGCGACACGTCCCCGTCTTGGTTAACAGAGTGTTAAACGCAGACCAAAAATGACCTTGTACTTAACTCGAAGTGTAAGTGAAATCATAGGATAAACTCCCTTTGTACGCCGTGAATGAAATGGAATGAATTGTCGCTGCAAACTCAAGTGGAATCATGAAATTGACTTCGTTTCGTCGCTAGAAAAATGGAGTCATGGGATGAACTCCCTTTGTGAGTCGTGAGTGAAACGGAAGTTCTTTTGCAAAGTTAAGGGAATCACGTGACGAACTCCTTTCACCGATACAGATTTAAGTAGAATCATGAGTGAAGTAATTTCCTGTTGCTGATATGAACGTAGCAGAATTTAAGAGATGAACTCCATTTCTCTAGTGTAAACTTCAAAATGCTTTGATGCATAAATTTGATGAACAACAATGAAATTATGGTTTAGACTCCAGGAAACATCCACTTTCAAAAATCTTGCGCTCTTAAGTGAGGTTTTGGTTGTGCTATTTAGGCGAAATGAATCAAATGACGGAATTCTCTTATGTGCTCCGTAGATTCCGTCACTTCCCCCTTTGTATTCCTTTCCTTGCATTATCCACGAAAATAATGGAACAATTTGACAATTACAGTAACCAACTTGGTCTCTGCACCAACATAAAATGAGTATGTGGGAAGCGTGGACGAGTTGGTTGATGTAGAAGAGTTCTTCTCATTATAAGTTCAAACTTCAAGTGAGTCATTAAGATCAAAGTTCAAATGAGCTTTTTAAGGTCGAACTCAAGTGGCCCATTTAAAGCACTGATAGAAAATCTGAGCACGGGTACGAAATTGGTTAGATTTTATCGAACTCGTAACTGTGTAGCCGATAGAGTAATTTTGCTTTCAAATGCGTAACAATGTGTATGAGTAATATATGATTCGTGCGCGGTCTAGAACAATTTTTACCTTAGGTTTCTAATAACTACACATCTTTGTCATCATGGAGCATGAATCCTTTGCTATACAGCACACTTCGACAAACAATCATACCAGTTACCAGTAGAAAGCATTGAAACGAGAACACGTGGACTAACCTCAGGAATTAAACTGCAATGGGCACAATCAACTTAAAAAGAATGGTCATACTTTGAATTGTTTCTGGATTTTCTAAGAACTTCTCTACAAAATAATGCATAAAACGCCTCGCGTTGACCAATTCTCTAGGGAGTTTTTACCATCCATTCGACTACAATGCATGATATCATATGATCGATCGAACCAGTGACCCTGTGTTTATTGAATAGTATCTCTAACCACTGCGATACACTAGCCTAATCACTTTTCGAAAACATTAATAACCGATTTCGAGGTCTGTGATGGAAGTGAAGAGAGAGGATCTACACTGGTTACGTCAAAACGCTGAAAGAAATTATTGCTTTAGTTTACTTACGCTTCAACTTCTTCTACAGCAAAAATTGATAAAGTTAATACTGAAGAATAACAATAGTTAAATATTTATACATACAACAATAATAAATTTCAACAATACAACATTTTCAACTTGTACTTTTGTCAGTATCTCCGATACGACTGATTTACAAAATCCTCAATGAGATATAGCACTTTGTAGTGAAATACTACGACGACGGTGAGAATGATTTGTTCATTAATCAAAAAAATATGACAGGTACACGGTATAAATATAACTAAGATCGTCCTATAGAAAGGAAGAAGTGTTTCCATTGTAACAATGTATTTTACATCTTCTAGTGAAAAGGGAAATGTAGTGACTTAAATAATTCACCATTAGGTGAGCTACTCTCATTTACCTCGATGAGAACGTTAAACGTGGCGTCTGTGAATTAGTTCAATGATGTTCCATTCATATGTGCATAGTCACTGGTTCAACTACTTTCACCGACAAATCGAGTTTCCGTTCAGCGTTAGTAAAACCTGTACTGTCCTCATCAACGTAAATGGTGAACCAGTTTCTAAATGAGTATAGTTCACGCGAAGATCTCTCCCGATATTGAAATAAAGTTTACTGCCCGTGTAGAGCTGTGGTTACAAGTGTCCTACAATACAGATGTGACCGGCGGTTCAACTCCAAGACTTGGGCAAATCCTGCCACATCTCTCCGGTGTTGGCAAATTGATACGAGGTTTGTCTCGGAAGATGAAAACACTGAATTAATACATCGATAAGCCCAGTAAGTCACTGGATGGGCCGAGTACGCGCTCAATTATTTGCGCGATGTTACGAATAGAGTCCAATGCATAGCGTTTTCCTTAGCGTTTTCCCTGCATAGTGCCAACGCAGTGCGTTTTACACTTAACCTTGCGTAGAACAATCTCGCCTATATCTTATCTAAAGTATAGAAAAGGCCAAACCTAAGCAAACGAAAGGTTAAAATAAGCGCTCACTTCCATTTAGTTTTGCTGCTAGATGTTTTTTCGTTCCGCTATAAAAGGCTTCCCAGCAATAGAAATAATCATTTTTTAGCAAGCTATGAACACCTAGGTTCGTAAGATGTTTATCCCACTGCTATTACTCTATCAAATTATTTTAAGGTTCGACCTATATTGTACGACAGCGATGAAGCTAAAACACACCTAAAGTACAAACAATCATGCGATAGAGGCAACATAAAGACGTTCTGGATAATACGAAAAAGACCTCATGTGTTTTCAGCTGAAGTTTGCTGATGATTCCGAAAAAAACAAATGTGTTTGAATGAACACCATTTTATGCAAGTAGTAGTTCTTCAAATCACATTTTTGCCTGTATGTGTAGTTTCGAGCCTCTTTGGCCGGCTATGGAGTATTCCAGGACGTCGAGCTGAATGGTTTTCTCAGAAAGTAGCTGTCCCTCCAAACTGGGAAATATCAAATTTAATTTTTTCCTTGTGAAAACTCCAACTCATAGGAGCAAATTAATGTCGCGGCAGAGTCTGGCGTACTCGTTATGACTTTTTACTAGAAGAAAAAGAATGAGAGAAAAAAGTGCTATCGTACTAAAAACGCGATCATCGTAGTCGTATCTTTTAGGTGATTCTGGTACGTGACAGAAAGTAATGGAGTTCATCAATGTTCGCCTGGAGTTCGGCGATAGCAGAAAGACGATTGACAGATCGCACGAACGATGCGTGTGCAAGCGTATAGCTTGGGTGTACTTTATTTATATACATGTGTGTAAGTGTATGATAAATGTGTGTACACTACATTTCTTAGAGCGACGAAAGATACAGCAAAGTTTCAGTAACTGCAGACGTACGACTGGCTAATGATCATTGCCGTCAACCACAACGAATCGCCGACGTCTACCAGTGAAGTGCTTAGTTTTCTCCTCTTTTTGAGTAATCTATAGGAACAAATTCCAAAAAATGATCATGTTCGCCCAATCCCATTCTATAGTGATCGCATTTTACAACAATGACAATGAAACACTAAGCAGTCAGCGCATGTCTCTGTTAAGAACATCTAGATGATTCGAAACGCCCCAGAACTCTGAATCAACAATCGATTGGGATAAAATTCCCATGCTCGATTTTTCAAGAGAGAAAAAACTCGCGCCATTCTCTGGAAATTCCGAACATCTTCCGCATCAATGGACAAAAATTGGGCATTATATTGTAATACATTCAAACATGTTCAACAATCAAACTTATTTTCACTGGTCGAATTGTGAAATACTCTCTGAGCAATCTGTGTCTCGAAAACTTGATTTTCAACAAAAGTAAGCTAATTTACTTCTCTGCAATATTCTAGAATGGCATGAATTCGCAATTAGTTTTCCAAACATAAAAGTCGATGGATACAAAAATTAGGACACAAAGTTTAGTAGAGTAATTGAATGATTTCTGAGCGGCTCGATCTGTTTACGAAAAAAAATCGTAGAATCAGCGTTTCTCAGGCTTTTCAGAATCAATGCTTTTCCGGTGGTCACACTACTAAGTACATAAGGTTTTAATGACATCTAATGATTTATACAAATTTGATAAAGATGAAGAAACTATCAAAATGCTTTAATATTTATCTTTATTAGTACCAGACTTCTCTGGGATGATAGCAGCACTGGCTCGACACATCGGTGGGCCACCGCGAGTCACTGTAAAGGCCAGATATGCATTCAGTCACCTCCAACGATACTTAAGAAGTCGCATGGTGCATTCCTCAGGGATTGATCAACTCCAAGAGATTTTTTTAATTTGTCTATAAGTCTCTTTTTAATTGGATAGTTAGTTTTTACTCAACTTTATTGCACCACAAGCACACCTGTTTGTTTTTCTCTGTTGGCTACTTTTAAAAAAAGTACTGGGTTACAATACCCACGTGTTTTCGCAAAATTTTAGCTAATGTGAAAATCGTTTACATCGGATCTATCGTTGATCACGAGTCTATCACAAAATCAAAGAATTTAACTCTGAATTCCCTCACTAATTCTTTTATAAACATCCGTTAATGGTAGAGAAGAATTTTCAGGGATTATTTCAAATGTGTGGCTTCAGGTCACGCGTGGCGTAGTAGTCATAGGCGCCCTGCAACACAGACATGGAATCGATCCCAGGGCCAATGGCTCAGCAAGCCGTCCATCCCTCTGGGGTCGGCAAATTGGTGCCAGACTTATCTGGGACAATAGCAGCACTGGCCCGATGCTTGATGCATCGGTAGGCCACCGTAAAGGCTAGATATGCATTCAATCACCGCCAAACGATGTTTGATGTGATGTCAACTTAAACCTTGTACAACGTCGCTACAATCACTATGGCACATTGGAAAATTATCTTTAAAAAAACTCTCGTTTCACAAAACTTAAAAAGACCTCATAGGACAGCATTATCTAGTGATCACTGAAATTCTCTATATTCTTGTTGAGCAAGCTCGGGGTGCTACTTCATTCTTTATTCCGCTAAAGCTGACGCTTCGGCAGTACCGCCTAATTCAGGGCTTGGGAACGTATATTGATGTGCAATTTAACAGCGAAATCCTTCAATAATACAAATAGAAAGGTAAAAATCTAAATTTTAATCGCATGATTAACGACTTTTCAAAGCACCGACCATTTTTTACGCGACTTCCGTTGAGGAGGAAGACCTGCAGCGGCATAGAGTCGCATATGATTCACGGGTGCGCTACCCCATCTCAAAAGTCGATTCGAAGATACGGGGCTAGACCTCGTGTGACCTCTGGAGATTCTTCCCTGCTATTCATTCTCGGATTATCTCGGGCTCAACAAGAATATTGATGATTTTTTAATCAATGCCGGAGTTAATAGAAAGTCGGTGTTGTGGATCATAGCAATATTGTTCATCATTACAGGTTAAGATGTAGGTCAACTATTACACGATGAGGACTTCACTTCATTTTGGAAAAATCGTTCATTAAACTCAGTTTTTATCAACCGGAAGTAGCTATTCTGTGTGACATTAACAATTTATTAAGTAACACTCCTGTGTGTAACATGCATCAACTAAAGGCCTCGCCTCTGAGATGGCTACTAAACAAGATCGAATCGAGTTTCGTTCGTTCGTTCGCTTTGTTTTTTCTGCTTCACATTTTGATGTTTTCTAATGACGTGTCTGTGACGATGAATTGTTGTATGCCCAGTAGTGTAGGTGTGTCATTGGTGCTCATCACTGTCCCCTTCATCGCCCCCATCATCGTCCCCATCCTAATCGCCGTCGTCGTCTGATGTCCGAGTAGAATAGTACGACCACGCCCCATTCGATGCTGGCATACACCACCACCGGATTTTCGCACTCTATATAAAGTAGTAGACAGAATCGGAAACGCAACAATCGAACATAGAAATGTTGTTACAAATCTCAACTATAGTCCTTCTGTTTAACTTCGCTCATCTATCCGAAGAATGGGAATCGAATTACTTAACACGAACGCGGTACGTCTATTCATAGAAATGTCTCCATTTCAAATTTCCTTCTTTCTAGTATTCGTTGTCGTTTCGATGTCTTTGTTTTTGTGTTCACGATTATTCTTTCGTGGAAGTACATTAAGAAGTTAACGTTAAGATGCTGGAGTTCCGGTAACGGTCAAAAAGCACGTTGGTGGACGGATGGCAAAATAATCGTCAGAGGTAAGACCGTCGCTGAAATAACTCCGTATAGGATGTGTTTCACTTTATGAATCATAATGCTTTCAAAAAGAAATCTGATAAATTTGTGACTATCGACGAAAGATGAGATCATTTATGAATAATCATTGGTCATTCACATAGGCAAGTACTGGTATCAATGCAGACAAGGTCAACTAGAACCGCGTGGATGTGTAGTTGGAACTAACCAACAGCTGAATATCGGTAGCACCACCATAACCGGCGACTATGTGGCCATATGTGAATTAGGTTAGTCTGTGATTATCAGTACTGTATTGTAATATTGAATGAATACTGTTGACGAAAGAATACAAACAGTGAAGGAGACTGCCCCTACTAACCTTTTCACAACTAGTGAGTGAATTGTTTTAGAAGAGTTGGAACCATTTGCTCATCTTCATACTCGCAGTACCAAAAGATCTATGAAAATTGGATATCGCGATCTTTATATCGCAAAAGAAACAATGATGAAAAAATGGCTTATACGTATGAACCTGAATACTTAGGTAATTAGATGTCTCGTTCTCACTTGTCAAGCTGCCCTCAAAATGTTTCCATTCGTTTCGGTGTCTTGCAGCCGTCATCTACGAGTATGTTCGGCTGCGTACTAAAGATATGGCGTCTTCTCTCCTCGTTGAAACCCTGAATGTTTGTTGAGCATGGTTCTCTTTGGAAACCCAGTGTACCCATCCCGGTGTGTTCTTAGGTTTCCCAGAGGCAGTGGCCATCCCTAATGGTTCGGAAGAAAGTTTTCTACCTTGTGACTTCTGTCAAGGCAATAGTTAACCCTAAACTTAGTCAATTTGACCACTAGAAGACGATCTGACAGTGTCAAAATCAATGCATATAAATTGAAAAAGTTCAAGAGATAAAAAGTATTTTAAGCGAATAACAAGGTATCGGTGATTAATAAGCATCCATCTCTTTGTTTCTCGCAACAAATACTTACTTTGTAAAGTTTTTTTTTACAGAGAGAGAGAGAGAGTGTGGGGAGGGGGTTTCGAAAAAGAGCGTACCTTTGCAATCTTCCGTTTTAGTCGTCTATCTAATACTTCTGTCAGCCTTTTTAGTAATTTACTTCTTGCATTTCGATACACAATCGTTTTCATTAGTTACTCTGGCACGATATGTGTATTAGTAGAACGAATGATTGTCACTTAGAATTAGACGAAATCAAGACGATGTTTCACGGAAGAAATAAAAAGACGAAAACCTTAGGATGAAATTTTAGCTTTGCTACTAATTGTCCATCATTTGGAATTGCATGAGATGCATGTAAAAAGTGAAGGGTAAGTTGAGTCTGGAGCGCGGGGTCAAACCAGCAGGAAGTGGTCTAGTTCACATTGTAGGGCACCTCTAACCGCTGCGCTAAATGCGCCTAGAAGTGTGTGTAAATCACTTGAAAGATTCGTTTAGAAAAGGAAAGTGTCTCAAAGAATAAAATAAAGACTTCTAATCTTAATTCATGAAGAATGAGCTTAATGTGTTTCTTCAATCAGGTCTTGAAAAAGCTTCCATTCTTGATTTAGGGCGGGACGGATATCTACAGTTCCGATACGTTGCTTGTGTCGGTAGCGGAAATCGTCACTACCGAGTCGGAGAGCAATGGGTGGACGAAGAGGTAATAAAGAAAACTCATAGGTATTTTGAAGCGTAGAAATTTATTATTGACCGAGGAAATGAAGCACATCAGTTTTGTTGAATATAATGCTGGGTCAATTGAAGTTAACTTTACGCTAGATTGGATTTATTCTCCTCTTTTCTCTTTAACTCACATTCCCTTTCCAATACCTCTCTTCACGCTCATTTAAAAGTTAAAAAGATCTTGAAGGAAAATTTTGATAATAAATTGTAACTACAGTATAGAAAACAGTTCTGCTAGAACAGAAGCGATCGCCGCAACACGGCGTGCGAACATCGTGTTGTGTCGAGTACGGTTGATTGGTTCCTTAATGAATACACCTATATTTATCGTCCCATTAGTTAAACCAAGTACATAAAAATATGGTTGGTTTATTAAAAAAAAAAGGCCAACAGTTTCACCTATATGACATTTCCATCGGAAATCGAAATAAGATAAATTTTGTTTTTTCCTCTTGCTAAACTGCCAATGAATAGTTCGGATCCAATCGTTGCAAAATTGGCTAAACGAAAAGAAATTTACAATGTTTACTTTTTCTTTTCTGCCTTCTATTATTTTTATGGCAGGGTATTAAGCGAAATACAACCACAAGATTGCTGAGGTATTTGCAAAACTCCGGACCGCAGGTGTCTGCGGTAGGGAACGAACGAGCTATTGTCCTTTCCGAGGAGGACAATAGCGCGTTCGTTCCCCACCACAGACACCTGCGGTCCGGAGTTTTGCAAATATCTCAGCAATCTCGCGGTTGAAAAGAAATTTGATTGATAAGTAGAGTAGGTGCGTTACTTGTTCTACGAGTGCAAAAAATGAAACAGTAAAGATCATCCGCAGTTGCGGATAGAACACATGACAGTCGTGTTGAACGGTGGAATACATCGGCCCAGTTTGTCGAAGTAGTTCATCATTTTTCGCTATTATGAAAACATTATGGGGAGTAGAACAATTACTGCATACATCTTTGTATGTATATATAACGTGGAAGTCATGAATATAATTGATCAAGTAAACACTGTACCTGATGGTGTCACTGCAGATGAAATCGCCAAGCAGTACTGTTACTCTGTAGTGAATTCTTGAAATATTCGAAAATCCGGGAAAAAAAGCAGTTCAGAGCGGATTCTACCATTTAGTGCATTCGGTTTCTCGGTTCCTCTTTAGTGAAAGATTCTTTGCAAATTAGTTGTTAGGCATGGAATTTCTCTACTTGACGGGTAGGTTGTTAAACGAGGATAAAAGGCGATCTGGTACTTGCCCGAAGTGGCAGGTAGACTGGAAACTAGGCTCATTTCGGAGCACCATGCCGCAGTAATATATATTTTATGCATACATGTATAGCCTCAATTTGCCTCAAAGCTTGCAACCAATTGTATAGGAAGTGGACAGGAGGTGGTAAAGGTGTCACTCCAACGAATAGGTTCTTCACTTTATTAGGAACCGGAAAGCTACTCGTGATATACCCAGTTCCTAGGCAAGATCTCTGCAAACCAGCCGTGGTGTTAATCTCAATAAGCAGTAAATAAAGTGCCATTCACTTGGCCTTCCATGAGAGCCTCCGATACTGTATGGTTAGGTGGGACCAGTACGGAGAGAGTGCTATAATTCAACGGTCGTTCTAGGGTGCTCAAATCTGGAAGAACTAAGGCGATGATAAGTACTTATGACGCATGCTCAACAAAGTTTTAATCCTGCATGAAGCACTTAATGATATAAGCTAAGAAGTCTCCAGCCACTGCTCCCTTCTCGCCGTCTATGATTTCGTAGAAGGACATTTCTTCTAACCTTTAACATTAGAAAATTCGATAGCTTTGGCATCTTTGTGAATATAGGTATGCCGACAAACACCTATAAGGATTTAACGTACCGAATAAGACGTTTACGGGTAAAAAGTTGCAGACCAGTTGCATTCTCCGACGTCTGCATGCTTACATAAAACTATGATGAAATTGAGATGACGGTATATACGGACACAAGAAGTTGTACTCAGAATACAATACATTCTGTGAAAGCGTCATTCTAGACATCAACGAAGGACCGGCTCCAAAGCTTTTGAAAAGCATCATACTGTGATACTTACGCATCGAAATGGAGCAGAAATTGTGGAGAACTTTCTGGGTTTATCATGATGACTGAGGCAATACTTAAAGTGGAGAGAACGAGCAACATAAGAAGATTAATAGAGCAACGAGGAGGAAGTAAAGAGGACAAAGAACAGGAGGCTACGAGAACACATGTCCCACTCTGCTATTGTATGCGCCCTAACGTACGCCTGGCAAACCTAGTTGGTACATAGTTGGTGGCTAAATGCGCACTCAATGTTATCAAATTTGAGATCGAATAGGTGGTTCTGAGACTATGCCGTATCATGTAGGTAAGGAAATCTGAGTTTGTCACCTATGTCAACGATGACGAAGGCCATTGTTTACGTTGTTTTCGACAACTAAGTGGTGTCTTGACGAAGACTTAAATTCAGAATCAATTAGCAACATAGTCTCACAGAATATCAACAGTAAAGGAAGAAGACCACTGTGTTTTGATCAGGCCCTGAAAAACCTATGAAAAGAATATAATACTCTTTGAGTCCTCAGAAGGAGCATAAACAACTCGGTAACTTTGAGTGTGAGAGGGACATGTAAAGAGTTGTTTGCTTTTCTGAAGATGTAATTTATAACACGGCATTAAAAATCTACCGTTAAAAATAAACAGTGTCTATGTAGACCAAGGCTAAAGAATTACTACGTGTGGAATCAGCTGCTGGATAAAAGTTTTTAAAGCAAATTCTCGCATAGCACTTCTATCCGAAGTTCACGAGCAAACACCGTTTTGGTTTCATCTTACCTCAGCGAATTGGCATTAAGTCGTTAGTAAGCGGCTAACTAACCGGCACTAAGAAAATATTTACTTGTTGATTAATAACTTTTATAGTTAACAATACAAAGTAGTCTGCATTTTCACTATTACGATATTATTTCTAGTGGCCATTTCCTTTTAGAACACCTACTACTATGAATGCGAGAAAGACGGACCGTATCTGAAGGGCAAATTAAAGGGCTGTATATCACATGACAAGCAACGAAAAGTCGCTATCGGACAGCAAGATGACTATGGAGAATACACGTGGGTAGTTTATATAGGGAGAGGGATAGAGTGTGGACGAGCTATGTACTCTCTCCATTCGTAATGTCGTGGAGCTGACATAATGCTTATATCATGGCTTGTAGGAGTCCACCTGCATATTAACTCAGTGTTTTTATTCTTCTAGATAAATGTAGCACCAATACCAGAAAGGCTGGAGGAAATATTTGTTCCCTTGACAGAGAATCGAACTTATGGACAAGTATGCATTGCGGGGCACTTTTAACCAATGCACTACACGCGCCCCACTTTGGATATACATGGAAGTTTTAAAAGTGACACAGTGTGCTCCCATTTTTCGAATATTTCATTAACTTAATGTGACGAAACCGTGAAGGACTGTGATAGAGTACTGATATTAGGTCTCTCATTAAATACAAATTGTTTAACCACTTAAACGAAGACCTATCAAAACTTTTGATACAGCGTATATATTCGATTATGTCGATGTCTTACTTCTAATTTGTAATTGTAATATAAAAACAAAGGACGAACTATTTGGCGTCGATCAATCTCTGAGGGATACGCGAACCAGTTGACTTCATTAAGCATCTTTAAACGTCAAGGAATTCATATCTGACCTAAGCACTCGCTTGCGGTGGCCTACCGTTTCATCAAGTCAGTCCTGCTGTTCTCCCAGACAAGTATGCTACACATTTTTTGACTCCGGTGGGCTGAAGAACTTGGTGAACTCGGGCATGAGATCGAACCAACGACCACGTTTATATTGCAGGACGCTTTTAGCACTTTGTTACACTCACCCTTGTAATATAAGAATGGACAAATGTTATAAAACGAATCCTCAAAATCCTCGATAGAAAATGCTTTAGGTACGAATGTCGCGAAAACTATAACGGAACAATTCAGATGTGTAGTGTCGGTTGCATTCATAATGGGAAACATTACAAAGTCGGAGAACAATGGCCGGTAAGCAATAAAACAATGGTTCTCTCAGGATAAACATGACCAGTACATAAAAGAAAACAAGGCTTGGTTGTTCTTTTTTTCCGCAGTAGTAATGGTCGCTGTACAATCGGTTTCATACTGTGACCTTCTATTCAGTGTTCAGGATAGAGAATTCCTGTTCTACTGTAGAATGAGTGGTGGACGAAGTCAAAAGGTGTGTATCGGTTGCCTATATCGTCAGAAGCGGCTGTATGACGGTGATCGCTACCATGAAGATGCTTCTGTGTTTCAGTGCGAGGTAAGAACTAGTCGAGAAGTTTAACTCTATTAGTCAAATATCAGTTATCGTTTGCAATAGGTACTAATCACTCATTCACTTTCCCACACGAATAAATATCAGCCACAAATAAACTTAGTTCAAATTAACGTACTTTGAGAAGTAACACATTTGGAGACGAGAAGTGACACATCTGGAGATTTCTCAAGGAGTGGTAGTTGTCTGTTGTGACTTGTTTTCGATATGAGTATTCCGCTACAGAACTCTGTCTACACTTATATTATAGATACGTCAGGATTCCTACGGACATAAACCTGTGGCATGTCTTTCCAAAGAACTCGACGGATCCACGGTTGAGAGAGTTATCGGCTGTCGATGGTAAATTTTCAATCTGATATTCCTTAAGACCTTTATGGCTTCTGAGCTTTTACGATGTACACACGAAAACCTTATAGCTTTTACAAAATGGAGACGACAAGTCCTAGTTACTTTCATAATTTCAAAGGAATTATTCGTAACTAATCCTACCGCATAATAGTACGAGATGACTGTAAACCACTGGAATAAATTAACAGTTAACAATCGCCGGAACAGCTAAGTTTAAGCTTTCCAGGTACCTACAGGATTCGAAGTCAAAAATAGAGCAAACATGTGAGCTGAATGGATCGAAGACGCACGTTCGAACAATCGGATGCATATATAGGCATAACGTGTGTCAAGTTTATACGCTTCACATTGATCTCTCAGATTCTGAATTTCCGCTATATCATTTACTTCAGGGATATGACACAATTTTCTTGTCACCTGGTCGATACACTATATGGAATCTGCCTTACCATCAGAAGACATCAATCGGACTAGCATGTTTGGTATGTCTCATACGAATACAAAAGTAGTGTGATGACTGGTAGTACGTTAATGGGCGTATCATCCATATCACCTCACCTACATCTTCCTCTTTTTATCGCGTGTAAGGGCAGCAGACTGGCTTCTGCTTGCTTTAGGAAATCGCTGATGATCGTACCTTCCTTTCAGAGATTTTCGTGAAGAACTCCTACTATCACGTGGGCAATCTTCTTGCTATGCGCTTAACATCCCAAGGAATCCATTTACTATCAGCTCTGTCCATTGGTTGTGGTTCATATGCATAACGTGTCCGGCCCACCTTATCTTTAACTGTTTGGCGTACAAAATTGGCATCTTTCATTTTTGATCTCTGACGCAGGTCGGAGCTTTGGATACCTTCCCTTACTTGTATAACACAGGATACTCCTAGCTTGTCCTTTCAACTGCGCCTTCAATAGCGCTTGGTGACCTTTCGTTCTGCTTACGCAGCGACCAGATTTCTAACGCATATGTCAAGGCAGGAAGTACCGTTGAGTCGAAAAGGTGCGCCCGAAATCGGGCGTTCTTTGTTCTCTTCACTACCTACTTGATGCTCTGGAAAGCTCCCTAAGCCGCTCATTTCCTTCTGCTCAAATCCGGAGCTAAGCCGTTCACCATGTTGATTTCCCGGTCTGGATAGACGTAACTGGAGCATTCAGAGATATTTGTACCGTTGAGAGTGAATGGGGCATACGTAACCAATCCGTTCCTCACGAACTCTGTTTTTGTGAGATTTAGTCGAAGATCAATCTTGCCACAGTCTTTAAGTCGGCCAGCAATCGTTCGGCTTTACTAATGTTTGGTGTTATAAGGACGATGTCATCAACAACGCGGATATGATGTAATTGCCGACCATCAATCTTCACTCCCATGTTGTCCCATTCCAATATTCGCATGACTTTCTCGAGGGTGGCGGTAAATAATTTTGGCGGAATAATATCGCTTTGCCTAACCCCTCTTTTGACATCGATGTTAATGTCGTTGTGGAATTGTCTTATTTCGTTCGAAAAATTTTTGTATAGCTCTAAAGAGTCTTTGTATGCTGAGTAAGGTGGGCTGAATCCTTTTCAAAACTCTGTTTGTTCACATGGCTGCCATTTGTCAGGTGTTCCGCCAAGCCCGATAAGGAAGAGTCGAGTGAAGGGTTTGTAGATGGTAGACGGCAAGCAGATTGTACGATTGTTGCCGATATCGTGAAAATCACCCAATCTTGAACGATAACAAAGTATTGCTGGTATTCGACGGTATAGTAACCTTGCATTCTGGTAGGTAACGTGTGAAGAGTAGAATCAGTGTCTTTATAAGGATTGACGGAAGGTTCCCCAGGAGTTCAGGTTTTTTCCTGGCCGGACCTGGCGTTGTTCTATACTTCACCGAGAAATGTCAAATCATATGTGGGAAGAGAGAACCGGTGGTACGATATATCAATCGTCCTTTATTTTATATGAGGGAAGGATGACAAGGCTATCGATGAGATCTGAGTAGTGTTCGTGAATGATTTTCTCTGCTGGCTTTCTGGACGTTGTGAAAGTTCCGTCTGGGCGTCGGACTTAAATCATCTTGGTTTTGTAACTGACGAATTGTTGGTCGGTATTCTTTGCAAATGGTTTTCCCAGCATCTACGGCTTCGACCATTACTGCTGCTCCTCTCTCTTTAAAATCTTCTTATCGCCTGTCTGCATTGTTTGCAAGTTCGGACATGAGCTAGCAATTGCCTGCAGCTCGTGTGATTCAACGCTAGCGGATCAGCTGGAATGCTTCTAGAGACAGACGTCTCTTGGTGAGTTTCGAACTGTCAGCTTTCCAAGCGCTAACGTGAAGTTGTTGAATGAGCCGATCTTATTCCTCTTCGATGTTATCGAGAACGGCATCTTGCCAACAGCCGACTAATGAATTGGATAAATCCTAGTTAATGGTAGTTCTGGGACTTCGGTTTTTGTATTCAGCGGCTTTTTCTCCTTTCCGCCAAAAATAGAATCTTGGATGAAGTAGACGGTGGTCTGATCCCGTGTAGAATTTTGGGACAACAGCGAAATCAGTTAGGCAAAACTTTCCATTTATTATGATGTGGTCCACTTCGTTATGGTACTCTCCATTGGGTGATTCCCACGTCCAGCATTGAGGGCGGGGCTTCTGGAATTGCGAGTTACCATGGATTGTCTTGGTCGCCATGATAAACTCAGACAGCCGCTCACCCTGTTCGTTCCATTCTAATCCGTGGGTCCCAATGTGACGTTCTTCAGACGTTCTTTTTGCTCCAATCTTGGCGTTGAATTCTCCAATGATGACCTTGAAAAATGTGTGGTCTTCTTTGTAGGACTTCTCGAAGTCCATTCAGAACGCTTCGACTTCTTCTTCGTCACAGTTTGATGTCGGTGCGTAAACGGCGAAGATTGTCAAAGCCGGAATTGATCCACATCTCTTCAATCGTAGACGTCCAAATGGGATTACTTGTTGTTCGAATGAATCGAAGTTCACGGTCAAACTCGTGTTGACGAGAACACTGACGCCGCCAACTCCTCTACTGTCCCATGTTCCCAGAAACAGTCCTTCTCCGGTGTCATATACAGCGTTGAAAGGATGGTGTTTTCTTGTCTCAGCCAGTCCGATAACATCGTGCCCTATCGTTCTTGCCTGCATGATCAAGCACTGTATCCATGAATCAGATGCAAATGTGTGTGCATTGTAGGTAGAGATAGTCACCTTCGTACTTCGAGATTTAGGCAGCCTAGAATGGCCTTGCGATTTTAGTAGTCTCTCGCCCTTCGTACTCGCCCTACCTAATGCCACTATATCGAGGGCTCGTTGAGATGACTCAGGGGAATGAAACACGTTAATTTTAGTGTGTTTAGCGTTTGATACTCAGATATAGCTTGCCGAGCTCTGAATGTGGGGGCTGAATACACTCATGGGTAGCTTGCCATTCTCTCTCAAAGTAGACGGGATCTTATTCGTTGGAGGCTACTCGTAGGCGCCTCCTACATACTTCCCTCTCACGTGATTGGAGGCTTTTGGCCGAATTGACTAGTAGAATATAATCCGTAGAAACGATAACACACTATCGCATGCATGCATGAATACGTCCTCGTAAATATGGAAGATATTGTCAAATCTGCACAGCAGAAACAGGGAGTCTATCTCCTCCTGCTTCTCAAGGAAACAGAGGTCCCTTTTGCTCCGCGATTAACCCTCTATCCGCCACTTGGTGGCGCGTCACGGTGCCTCGCGACTAACTGGCATGAGATCGCTCTGCGAGGGAGATCTGTGGCTGATGGTCGTGTCGTTTTTTCTTATAGTGAATAAGAAACTTATCAACGTACCGCTTTAATAGAAAGGATAAAAGGATAAACGGTTTGAAATTAGGGGTTTGACGAATAGCATAAGGTGCATCATGCATTCGACTCCATTCGTAGCCTGTTAGAGGTAATGGAATGCTGGTTTACTTATGCAGTGGCTTACGAAGCGTGATGTAGAGCATCAGTGTTTTCATCTTCAAAGACGCCCTTAGAACTAATTTATCAACGCAAGGTGATCCATAAGAGTGATTTCGTTAGGGCGAAGTGTGGAACCAACAACCCAGCGTGCACTGCAGAGAAAATATAGCCACAGCAGTTTGAAGAAATACACGATGGTTATGCTATGCTGAAAAAGTGATTCATATAAAAGATGAGCGAAAATTGAGTGATCCTATCAAGATTCTGAATATCCGGGGCGCGGGTTGCGCTGTTTTTGGAATTTGCTCTTCACCGCACACTGAATCGATCGCTGGTTCAATCCCCCCACCTCAATAGTCGCCAAGCATTCCACCTTTTATAGGTCGGAGAATTGCAAATAAACATGTCTGGAAGGATGGCATCAGTGACTCGATACATCGATATACCACCCCGAGTCATTGTATGGGCCAGGTGTCCATCCATTCATCTATAATGACGCTTCATAAAGTGGTTTGCATGGCGCATCCTTTAGGGATTTTTCAACACCGAAAGTTCCATCTTCTGCCTTTTATCGAAATATCCACTCCTTAGTTTCCTCCTTATACTAACCCAAAGACCACATATTAGTGAAACGGCTACGAAACTCACTATTCATTCTTTATTCGCAAGAGATGAACCATAAAAATGTAGTTTGATGAACGAAGAATTCTGTTCTACTGTGCATTCAGCATACTAAACCTTTGAGTTAATAAAATAACGTAAGTTTCATGTTTCTACTGACTAAGTATCGTACAATAACTTAAGGATAAGTGTTGGTATAGATTATGAACACTTTAACTTTTAGGAAACTCCCGATGGAGCAAAACTCGATGTTTTCGACGTCTCCCAAATGTCGTACTACACTAAAGGGCTGGTTTACGATCAACCTCGAGGAAAATAGCTTTATATGAAGGAACGATACACTTAGTAGCATTTTCTTTTAATCTACATACATTTGAGCCGGAAATAGGTGGCCAAATCAAAAACATATGTTAGCATTTATTACATGGAGATTAGAATTTATGGTAATTAGGCGTTTAACTGTGAAAAATGCCTCTTCAAGAGAAAACCGTGATGATTTCAACTGCCTCTTAGTCGCTCATCTTCTGCAATCACACTGTATACTATTGAAACCATAGAAAAGTTATTATTCACTGGCTTCACGGTATCGTGTTGATAAGTAAACAGACGTTCATCTTCGTAATTTTTTCTTACCCAGTCACCTTCATATCTCTTCTTTATAGTTTCCGTTTAATCCTTTCTTTTATTGTTATACCTAGACCAGGTGTAAATACGCATTGAATCATTCGTGTTATTTTACCTTATTCCAATAGTAATGAATTATTTTGTAATTTTCTTCTTCAATATGGAGGAAAAATGAGACCTCCTGAGATCAACCTCTGAGCAAAGCAATCTACCATGCATTGGACTTCATACAAAATCTTGTGAAGGCAGTAGGTTGCAAACATAATATATACAATAAATTGCTGTGCCCTACCAATGTGTCCAGTGTTTTAATACTCCTAGCCAAACCTGATACCAATTTTTCAATCCAGAAGGTAAGGAGAGGTTGATTAGTCCAAATAATGTTCATGCGTAAGGTCGTGTTGACGAGAACACCAAGACTGCCGACTCTGTTGTGGCATGTTGCGAGGAGCACTTCTTCTCCGGTATCATAAATGATGTTGAATGGGCTACCTCTTCTCGTCGCGGCCGGTCCGTACCTTGTCCTTCTTGCCTCGATGCTCAGGTCCTCTGTAGAGGTCTCATATACAGGTGAGCATACATTATAGGCACACATTGTCACATTAGCACATCTAGATCTAGGCAGCACAGAATGTCGCTGCGATTTTAGCAACCTCTCCGTACTCGTGCTACCCAGTGCTGCCATACCGAGGCTCTTTCGGAGTCAGGCGATTGGAGCCCACTTATTTTATTGTTTAACACTTGATACGCACATAAAGCCTGCTGTGCTCTGAACGTGAGGGCTGGGTATAGCCCCGTGTAGCTTGCTAATCTCTCCGAGTAGACAGGGAGCCTAATTGCTGTAGCGATTCCTAACCACTTCCTATGTAGTTCCCTCTCACTTGATTGCAGGCTTTTGGTGAAATCCACTCGCAGAATATAATCCGTGTAAACGAAGATACGACCAGGCACACATGCATAAATGCGTCCTCGTAAGTACGGAAAGCATGTTCCAAATCGGTGCAGCAAAAACAGTGAGTCCATCTCCTGAATCCATCTGCGTCACGGAGAAGCATAAGGTAGCTTTTCGTCCGCGATTAACCCCTAGTCTCCACTTGACGAGATGTCATTTTGCTTCGCAATTAACTGCCATGAACTCCTTTTGCAAGAGATCTGTGATGATTGCCTAACGTTATTGCTAAGGACGATTTTGCTCTCAACAAAGGAATTTTCTTGCTGCGTCGAAATAGAGAAGCGCAAAGCATGCACGAGCCAGACACTCTCATCGCTCATAGTACGCCTTACTTAGACATCGTAGCAGTCCACGTGACCATGATTTTTCGGATGCTGAATCGAAAAAACAAATTCTTCACTACTACACGTGACTTGGTGCCTTCTCTTAAGACTGATTCTTTGATCTGGGCGAGTTTCACTTGTTTTTCAAGTTGAAAACCACACCGGTACTCTCAGAATTCAAGAAACGGAGACGATAAGTAGTTTTCTTCAACGGATTGACATTCATTTATATGATAGCTACTCATTGATAGTACATAGAATTCACCGAATTTTGTGAACAGGGTTACACAGCGCACAATTACTCTTCAAAAAAGGCGAAGCGGCTGAAACGTCAGTCGATAGGTTTCAGGAACACTTAATAAAAACATTGCATTGGCAATTCATAGAATTTAAATAGGTTGCAGTATAATCATTACAAATCTCCCAAGGCAAATACACCAAGCCAATACTTTATCTTTATTAAACCAACGCGCTGCAATTCAATAACTACCTAACACAGATATGAGCAATGCTTTGTTCACCTAGCAAACTAAGTGAAAACTTTGTTAGAAGTACTCTTCCATGCCTTATGTACGATTGTGCAGGTTTTTTTTTTACTGCCTCGTCCCTTCTTGACATTATCTCATCACATTGCTAACCTTTTTTTATTTGTTGCCTAATACAATTTTTTATGGAAGGGTACTATGTGAAATACAACCATAGTGATGTTGAGATGTTTGTAAAACACTATATAGCAGGTGTCAGGATCGAACCTGCTTTTACTCTTTCCGGCTTCTAACGTGTACCACCACCACACCATGCCGTTCTTCCGTTTCGCATGTCTCTCAGCTAGTTTTCTTATCTATACCTTTTTATTATCTTGTCAGTAAAAACAATCTGCTTAATGAGATTTATCACATGCACATCTTTTACTTCAGTGTCACTAATCGCATGACATATCAAATGCTAGAATAATTTATTCAGCCGATTCAAAGAATTTCGCTTCTATTTCTGCACCGGAGGTGGGTTTGGAGGACACAAGTGGTCTCGTGTCTCCAGCACTCAAATAAACTGTTCTTCTTCGGCAAATTTGAATATTCCCTCCTAGGCTGATTACAACGTGGTCGATAAGGGTAGCAGAACAGTAGGTAATGCAAAAGTGGGCTTAGCTTGTAGACCATTTTGAGTTATACGGCACATACACCCTAATTCTACAATATTTTATACTCTTTAGTAGATATTCACCTATTAACATGAATAAGTATTACTTTCCCAATACAACGGTTTTTTGACAAAAATATATCAAACGGGAACTCTTGTTCCTTCAAACGAAAGGCTTCTCGACTTTAATCGGAAACTGCAAATAGTGTCGTCTTGACCACACTATGAAGACGAACACACCCCAGGAATAACACGATTCGAATTATCGAAGCTCTGAAGAAGGCGATGGTGCCAGTGTGCAACCCACAATGGTAATCCTTTCTAACGTCCTGCAGATCGGTCAAAACAACAAGATGCGACATCGTTATCGTCCTTAACATAGCTATCTTTAAATCTATGGCAACTGAAACAAACATGCTACATGTAATTTAATAGTTCTTATATTAACTCTCCACCCAACAGTTTACCGCCTTATTGTGGCTGGGAAGTGTTCCTGGGTGTCGGACTGCGATGTACAGCGGAGAGACTCATCCCGTCGACAGGATCTCCCAAGTTGAAAAGGAGTCCGGCATTCCCATTAGGAAGCCTAGCTAAGAGTAAACCAATACCAGGATCCAACACCGTCTTGGTATCAAAGTCGCATGATGATAAATCTCCCTCTAATCTAATAGGGCTGCGATTGCCTGTCGTGGTGACGACTTGCGGCAGGGTTTAGCCGGTATGTCCTCGACATTCCAGGGAACCACAATGGCTTAACCAGAAAATCTTGAAAAAATGGTGATTATGTTGGGCCCACACAACTAGCGATGAGAGGCCGTTCAAGTATCAATTAAATAAGTATATTAGCTTTGCAACAACATGATACTACAGCATATAACACTTGGTAGAACATCAATGAAAGCACCCATTTTCCATAAATTACTGAAACATCGAGACGATCAAACTGACAGTGACGTACTTGATGTTTTTTCCTTTACTGACATTTCTTCTCTCAATTTCTCATTCCGTTCACATTCCTGAAACACGAATTTCACGTCCTCGCTGAAATCAACAATATCTATGAGGTTAGTGGAAGAAAAACCTCTGTGGGTAGCAATTTTATAAGAAAACTCTATTAAAACATTTATGTCTATTCCAAATTTCTGGGTTCGTCTATACATGCACCGGTGTATATATACGTACCGTTCCCATGGATATTTATTATCATTTTGCTTTAAGAGTTCAACTATGAGCACATCACACCGGAAGCGACTCGAAATATCAAAAAAGGATGGACAAGCAGAATGTTTTTGAACCCATAATGTGTAGATATTTTGAAAAGTTTCGGAGATAAATCTTCATGAGGAAGAAAACCGAGGGCGTACATCTGGAACTGACAACGACTATCTGAGGACAGAAATGAAAGCTAATACTCCAAAAATATTCTAAACTTTTCAGAAGAACTCATCGTTTCCCAGCAAATAATAATCGACTGTCATTGCGAAGATATTGGGAAGCTGAAGAAGCTTCATAAATAGGGTGCTACTTGAAGTGGACGAAGGATTAAGAGCTCGTCGTTGTAAAGTCTTCTCTATAGTTCCCTTGACCAACAAAAAAAAAACAAATTCTCGACCACACTGTAACGTGTGATGGAAAACAATTGTACATAGTAGTTGATGACATCTAGCACAGCGCTTGGACTGAAACACTTCAGCATTTCCCAAAGCCAAATTTGCACCAAGATGTTAATGTGGCTGTTTAGTAACTAGTAACCGGATGAATCCATGACAACTTTCTGAATCTTCGCTAAATAAAACCGATAAATGAAGAAAACATGGAAAAGTTTGAAAATAACCAAGATTCTTATGTGCAACAGGGAAACTCCCACTAGATAGATTAGTCCAGTTTGGAAGTTCATAGATTTCTTTTTCTCATTCTAATTGACACTTTACCTTCGCTGGTGTTCAGTTTCTTCTGGCTTCTCGTTGATTCACAAGAGATGTTGTGACTTGCTATCTTCTAAACCCCACAGAAAATGCCCATATAATGTTGTGCATTTGGGAATGCTCTAGTCCGGCCACCACAGGACTCCAGGGAGAAACGATGCGACCAACATTCAACAACACTCATAAAAATGACACCAACTCTTAAGCAGCAGCCGAATCTACATGGGAAAAGTTCCGAGATCTTCGTGGATAACGGATGCCAGGAATTGAATCAAATGCAAGAAGTGTTTGGATCGGCATAGTAGATGCGAAGACGGACTGTATAAAAAATAAGTATTATGCACAGCTCTCTCGCATCTGTTAAACCGCTGTATCCATCGGAAAATAACTATTGCTGGACCATCATAGCATTAGTTACGAGCCAGATGACTTTCAAATGAAAACCAACATCTGCGTTCGTATCAGAGGCTTGTATTAACTGTAAATTTCAACACAAAGTAAATGAGACACCGCATAATAATTGCAGGTGAGCTACAAGGAATTTAATAACCACAGCAAAGTGGAAAAAAGAGTTAAACTTCACAAGAATTTATTAAGCAGCGTGAAATCAGCCAGTAAAAATACGAGTCGCTTTGAATACGGCTGATAAAGGTTTTCTGACATGACATATCGAATTTGTGCATTCACGGAAGGAGCACAACATTACTGTACGTGTTCAATTTGTTATACCAAGTATATTGAGCAGCACTGAATCAAATATAGAATATATACGTGGAATCTATAAACCCTGATCATTATAGAAAGCATAGATGAACTTCTAAAAAACGAAGAATACGAATGTTGATGCTTTTTATTACCGAGTAATTATCTCATGTTTTCTAAGAAGACACTTTTAATATTCATTAGTATTATACGTTAATCGTACCCACAGTTTACCGCCTCATTGTGGCTGGGAAGTGTTAGTGGGTGTCGGGTTACGATGTACAATGGGGGGATTCATCCCCCTAGTAGGGTCTCCCAAGTCGAGGAGTCTGGTGTTTCCAATAGGAAACCCAGCTGAGAGTAAACCGATAGCAAGATCCACCAAGATCCAAATCTCCCTCTGATCGACAAGGGCTGCGACTGCATGTGGTGGTGAATGAAGAAATGGGGCAGACTTTGGCTGGGCTGTCCTCGGGATTCCAGAGAACCACAATGGCTTAACCAGCAAATCTCCGAAAAATGGAGATTATGCTATGGCCGGCACAACCAGTGAGGACGGGCCACCAAAGTAAATATTCGTTAATTTTGTGCTACCTCCAGCATTACCAGCTGAGAAGTCACGTGAAACCTCCAAAGGAATATGCACACTTAAGATCATGGAAAAAGTATGTTAACTCACGACGTATTAACAACAGCAGTGAACAAAATGTTCCATTTTTCATTTCAAAATAAATGCATTCTTACTGAGAATTGGAACTAGTTATTTTATCTGTTTATACTGTTGAGCTTACACGATGTTGATATGAGATATTTATTCGGTTAACGTTTCGTCTTCATCAGAACCGATGATCCTTGTCGATGGTCCACAGTTGTTCGTCTTCTCGCTGTGGTATCTTCATCTCGCATCGAACCGGATCCTCCTAAGTTGAGCATCTCAAATGAACGAAACACACCCGGCGACGCTCTTTTGTACAGGGCGGTTGTAGTTCGGTTCGATGCGAGACGAAGACGCCACATCGAGAAGACGAACAACTGTGTAACGCCGGTTTTCATGAAAACGAAGCCGTCAAAACGTTAGCCAAACAAACACCTCACATAAACCTGGTGTAAGCTCAACAATATAAATAAATGTTGATTATTATCGTACCGAGGTTAAACGACGATCGGTTTCCAAATTATTAATTATTTTATTGTTTAGCTACTGATCTACCTACGCCCATGACCGAAGATCAGCGACGCTGTCGCACACGCCAAAATGGTGAACCAAATCAAGTGGGCCTGACACATAGTGTGCCTGAACGAGAATCGATAGTCAAAAGCCGTTAAAGTCTGGATTTTTGGAGATGTCAAACGCATAACAGGACGACCACCGACGGGATTATCAGAGTTCGTTCACAAAAACCCTAGAAGAAAGATGTAGTGCTCGGCGAGTTCCTAGAGCGAGTACAACGAACTCTGTTGCTTCTTGAATGCGATAGGGAGAAACGAAAAACATTATCGGTGCCAACTAGAGTAACTTGATGTCAAAGAGAGCACAGGTTACACAAATGATACTCATAAGTAGGAGATATCAAATGAGACATGCGGTTTTTATTAAGTTTAAAAATGACAACGTTAACCTTTTGTTTACTGCCTATTACAATTTTTCACAGAAGGGTATTATGTGTGATACAACACCAATGATGCCGAGATATTTGCAAAATTGCGGACGGCAGCTGTCTGCGGTGGGGAACGAATGCACTATTACCCTTTCAAGGGGTTAACGCGCTCACCACCACACCATGTTGATCCTTCATTTCGCCCTTCTCTCAAGTAGCTGTTTAAAAAGATAGTTTCGTGTTACGACTAAAACTTAAACGAGATTCAAAAAATTGGGCAATTCTGCTTCAATGTTCCGAAAAGACAATGGAAGGGACCAGCGTTTCACATCCGTTTGCGTAACTGGTTTCAACAGACTGAGCTTCGAGGTAATGTGAGCATTTTTGGTCCGTGAATAGCAATCACAGCACGATCGCGTAAGCATAAAAGATAAAGGATAAAGCTCGCAACGTTGACCAATCCCTAATGGATGCCCACTCATTTGACTTCATTAAGTATCGTTGGAGGTGATTGCAAGCATATCTGGTCTTTACAATAACTCGCAGTGGCCTGCCGATGTATCGGGCCAGTGCTTCTATCCTTCCAGACGTCTTGTACCTCTGGTACCAATCTGCCGACCCCGGACGGATGGAGGGCTTGGTGGACCATGGGCTCGGCGATCGATTCTACGTGTGTGTCCCAGTGGCGCCTCCAACCGCTGCGCCACACGCGCCCTTCGTGTAAGCACAGTAAGATTAATATATCTTCTATATATTTAAAGAAAGCCACAATATCTATGCTGGGTGGTAAACATCAGCCTTGTCAAATCAGGAAAGTATGAAATGTCTAAATTTTGATGAAAATATGTGAAAAAAATCTCACCAATCTTAGCTGGTCAACGACGATATTGAATTGTCGACTTTTCTCTTTTAACTGATTGTATTCCTCGATCAAACGATTTTTTTCGTCACTAAGAACAGCTGTACGATCCGTTACCTACAAGTCGAAAGAGAAAGCTTCATAGGTATTATACATTCCTTGAACAACGGTACTAAACTCACTTTCTTCTGCACAGCTTCAACAGAATGAAATATATTGTTGAGATTATCGATGAAGGAATCACGGAAAGACGACTTTGTTGCCCTGGCAGGAGAAATGTGCAGTTTCCTCTTCTAGCAAGGAAAATTTGAAACACTCAGAAGGTGAAATTTACTCACAATGGCAGAACGTCCTCAATTTTCGATAACAGCTCTATGTCCTTCTTAATGTAATTGCGTACATCCAAGAGCGTGTTGTAAAGTGTCACATATTGTCGAGCATTACGATGCTTACTTTCTACTGCAATTCTACAAGTTAATCCCTACATTCGAAAGGATAGGTAATTTTAATCCTTAATTCCTTAACTATACAGGAACTAATTAACTTGCAATTACTGGTCTTTTTCTTGTTCAGCACCATTACTGGTCTTTTTCTTAAACTTTAGTTTCAAAATATATAACTCGTAAAAAGAGCTCAGTATTATGCTGGTTCATTTTGTCCCCTCTATTTGAAACCTATCTGGAGAGAGCGAGCTCTTCCACTAATTATTTTCTTAGATTTGTTAACTAAAAAAAATTCCTGGTATCACCGATTTAAAAATTCGTCCTAGATCTGCAACAGAAACCGAGGTGAAAAAAGTAAAGAGATAGAGTGTAAGTAAGAAAATCGAGAAAAAATTGCTTACTTTGATTGAATAACTCGATAAACCGCTGCTGATACTGAGCGAGTTCTTGCTGTGTTGGAACACTGTCAATTTCGTACTTTAGAGCGGCGACACGTTGAGAAGACTGAAAATTATGGAAGAAAAATGCCTCGTCAAATAAGGATACAATGTTTTGGAAAAGCTCCATAAATAACGTCGCACTTAGATGTAACTCGGAGTAAAGTAGCTTCGGCATCGGAAAAGAAAGTTATCAATTGATTATCTTAATAATCCCATTCAGTGCCAATAAATCATACGGGGCACAAAACGTTCCCTATTTATGAAACGATTCTAGTTTCCCAAGATTGTTCTCCATAGTTTCAGAAACCCTTGCCGGGGCGTTACCAGAACATCATAGCAGACAACTGCCGGAAAATATGGATTGGCAGGCTGTTTGTCATTTTATAATTAGATTTCCTGGAGCATGGCAGAAATTTTCAGTATCGATTCTAGAGATGTTGTTTCACTATTTGAGTGGTTCCATATATTGGGACAGGTGGTGAAAGGATATTACACCTCAAAAATTGGAGGAAAAAGGCTAACTTGTAACTAAAGTACAGAAAATTAATAGGATATCAAGTACTGGATTTCACAACCTGAGAAGGGTTTGATTTCGTTAGGATCAGATCAAGAATCAATGTCGCAGTACCTCCGCTAGTCTCAGTCGCTCAGCAGACAATTCTTCCTCGATCTTCTTAGGATCATCATCAATCTAAAAACTCTTCTTCGTGAAGAAGAATCGAGAGGAAATAAAAACTGTTCTGATAAAAAATGTCGTTTTTATTTTACTGTTAAATTTTTCTATGCTTAAGAAGAAACCAGCTTCACTCCAAACATTGAAGGCTCGCAGTTAGCTGCTACACCAAACATAGTATTAAACTGAGTAAAAAGCACGTTCTGTTTCAATTTCTAAATAACGTTTTGTCCACAGAAAATGAACTGTGATACCCCATACCGTCGAGCGAGGCGTAACGGAGTAAATAAACATGGTGTTTATTAACTCAGGAAAAAAAATGCTTTCTTGAAATTTTCCCTATTTCGAAAAGTAGCTTTAAAACGCTATAATTCATTTTGAACACATTTAATATTAAGAACAAAAGACCGTTCGAATCTCAACACTTCTGCCAACAAGATAAAATTTAGTCCCTCCGATATATTGAAGTTCTTAAAACGACGAATATGAAACGCATTTTCTACAGAGCTGACTGTCGAATACCTTTCTAGACATGTCGACAAAGTCGGCCAATTATTACCCTCTAAAATCAAACCGAAGGCAAATAAATACATCACCTACAGTTTGCCAATCAGTAGTTCACCTAGTTATTCCAGTCATGAGTCTTCATCTAGTATCGTATTGTTCTTTATTGTTCCCAAGATCGACTTTTTATTCATCCCGGCATTGAATTATGTGTCATTTCCTTGCCAGCAATCGCAAGGTTCTTATTCAGCATATGTCTAGTTCCTTACAAAAAGTATACATACAACACCACGATAGCTGACATTTCGGCAGTATTGCCCTCTTCACAGTCTGGAAGTGTACACTGATACGTAATTTTCTAGGTCAAACGCTTCAATAGCACAAACAGAAAGATGAAAATCTGAATGATAATTGAATGAACGTGAATCTGACAATCTGAACGAACGTATCAGTGTACCCTTCCTTCCAGGCTCTGAAGAAGGTGATTCTGCGGAAACATCAGCTACCGTTGCATTACATGTGTTCTTGTTGTGCGGAAGTAAACGTGCGCTGTATAACAACCTCGCGATTGCTAAAAAAGAAAACGACGCGTTTTTTATTGGGTTCTTATTGCATTTCATGATTACTCACATTAGCTAGGATGTTTTACACCTTCTCACGTCGACCCAGCACTCCAATTATGTATATGTATAAATACAGGGCGCGTGTGGTGCAGTGGTCGAGACGCCCTACAACACACGTAGAATCGATCCCCGCATTTATGGGCCACCAAGCCTTCCATCCCTCCAGGGTCGGGAAATTGGTACCAGACTTGTCTGGGAGGACAACAGCATTGGCTCGATAGCTCGACAGGCCACCGCGAGTATTGATTTGTGCATACATAACAATATCCTATCCTACTTCCTCGCAACCATATTCCTTGACCAGCAGTGTACAATATCGTTATTTCTCCATCATACCACTATGATACCAGTCTACAAGCTATTTCACCATCGCTAATGCTCCTCATTGCTCCCTATACTACCTCCATCTAGTGTTCACGCTATCGCTTATGTTTGTTACACTTTTAGTCGCATTGTCGTTATTTCGCTATTGTTGCACAATTAGTGTTACATAAGCGATTTAACTACCCAAATTTGAGATATGGTGTTACGATAACAACGAAAAGACCCGCGTAGCAGCACATAGCGCACAAAATTCACCATAACTTAACAGTTGTCGAGTTACCTTGAAAAGTGATAACTACCTAGCGAGAGATCCGATGAGTATAGTGGATGAGAAAAAACTTCGTAATCCAACTTGTTCCACTTGTTCAGCATTAGTTATGTACGATGTAGTGCTGAGACAGCCGTGATAGGCGTTTCCAGGTTTTCATCACTGGTCACTGGCAGTCACACACTCTTATGAATCCGAGGGAACTCTGTTATGTTGAAGCAAGGATTCTTCCAGGACAAAAACGATCCCTTCGATTAGTTCACTACGCGATCAGAGATGATCTAACAAGCCGAATTTAAACAAAAAAGGAAAGACAAAAATGAAAATAACACATAGAAACAATTAGAAAATGCATCTGCTTTGAATTTATAAAGAATTTCAGTGAACAACTTTCCATTCAGTCTAAGAGGATCAAATGCATCGGTGCTGAATTTACACAAAAGTTTTGTGGAAATCTACTCAATCAATCAGAATCGATCAGCCGTTTGTTTATACGTAATTCTCAAGGAAATACTTACAGACTGCATTGAGGCTTCCTGGTATGACTGTACCTCATCATATAATGACTTTAATTGGGCTTTCGACGTGGATTTGAGGTTTCGCTCATGTTCCCTTACATTTTCGTATTCATTCAGGAGAGCGCGAGCTTCTTCTATCTCCCTGGAAACCACGTTCACATGAAAATAAATGCCCAAAAACCCACCTGAAAGGTAGTTATAGAGAACATTCTTCACGAACATTGGAATATTCTCTATGTAAAACATTTCCAATACTGCTTCCGGTGACCTTATTCCTAATTTTCTGTATTGATGTGTGTTTCTTGTTCACCTGTAACTATCTTAAATCTATCTTCGCATCTTCTCTTAATTGCCTCTTAGCCACTATCTCATGTAGTTGCCTCGCAGGTGGCTGGAAAGTGATTCTACAACTTCTTTCAATAAACTGCTCTTCTCAGTCCGGCAGTTCGAGCACTGAATCAGAAGCAGTCAGCTGAATGTACTTTCCAGCATCTGCCGTCCCAAAGAAGTTTCCGAACAAACAGCTGCGCCCTTTCACATGTAGCCCTATCAGATTGTGCTAGTAGAAAAAACCTTTAGAGCCTCTCTCTAGGCACTGTCTTTAGTTCCCTCTGGCAAGGCTCCACTCACTACAGAAGGAACACAAGCAGCCCACGGTGTTTTGTCTTCAAGGGTTTGTAGCGTTCGTCCGGTGTTCATCCGATCTCTCAGTTCCTCAGTGCTGTAACTCCAGTGTCCACCTAACTTCCTTCAACTGCATCGCTTGTTGTCATTTCAATCTCGCTCGTATATACCCACTTAACCACATATCGCCACATACCAGATATTATTATTGTACAGTTGTTATTGCTATAAACTACTGTAACCCAAACTCGAGGTTGTTCACGACAGTTACGGAAAAAGTCCCGCGTGGCAGCTACAAGGACTAATATTTTCAACGACTTGGTATTCATATAAAGTTGGGATCTCACCGCCGCAACAGTAGTAATTTCATAATAACATGTTCGAAAATTGGTAACAGAATAACAGATACGAGAACAATACTGCATTTCTCCACCTGAAAAAGGCAAAACTTACTCAGATGTGAAACGGGAAAAAATTGCTTCCATTTCAGACTTCCTTGCAAGCTGGGTGTCATATTCAGCGACTGCTTCAGCGTGCTGTCTTTTCTTCAACTCTAGCTGTTTGTCGAGTTCATTCAGCATGTTGATCATCTAAAAGCAAAGCAAGTCATTTCATACAGAACTAATCATGATTTGGACTGCATCTGAGTGAGACATAAATTATGGAACACATAGAGTTCCAAAAGGCAAACGTTTACTATCACTGCAAGAGGAGTTAGATTATAACGTTGAACAGCAAAGTTCCATTATTCAGCTGCACGTCCCAAACAAGCAAATACACTTCATTTCGCACTGTTTTCGACCACTTCATGTTGGCGCTCCTCAATATTTATCGTCTAACTCTTCTAATTTTGCCAAAGCGGTAGCAAACTATGTAATCCATTCCCTCAGACTATTGCTACGTTGTCGCGCGACAAAACTCTGAATATCAATTAGTCCACGCATCATTACATCTAGTTCTATGTAGCAGGTGCATCAGTCTACATCCGATCCCTAGCAGCGCAGTACGCATTTAAATCAACGCATACGGCATACCGTTTTTCCGACAAAAATAACTACGTCATTTTTTAAAACGTTTCTCGTCTTCTTATTCAATTTTACATGCAAAATTTCGCACACTGTTAACGCTTTTTCTCATGCACCCTCCATCTAATTCAATGTAATCCTTCATGCTTTTAGAAAATTTAAATACCTTATGTGATTTTAAAAAATTCCTCTATCATTAAACCACGATGCTAAACTCCAATATTGCCGGAGTCAGAGAAACGATGTTAGGATCCCGTATCATGCAACTGAGAGAGGGGATTCCTAGTTCCAACCTACATCATGATCAAAAATCAGATGCCATTCTACGCGATTAAGGACAACCGATAGACAACAGACAAGCCTTCCATTTTCCCCTGTCGTGTGCAAGAGTGGCCCGGTGGGTTCTGCTCGCTCTAGGGACTCGTCGAGCATCACATCTTTCTAGGTCCTTCGTGAAGAACTCTGACTATCGAGTCGATGGTCTTCCTGCAGTACGTTTGGCATCCCGAGGAATCCAGTCACTAACGGCTCTTGTCCATCGGTTGTCATTCATACGCATTACAAGTCCGGCTCACCTCATACTTGACTGTTTGGCGTACAGTACGGCATCTTTGATTTTTGATCGTTAACGCAGGCCGAAGCTTCGGATCCTATCTCTTACTTGTGTGAAACGGAACACTCCTAGCATCGTCCTTTCGACTGCGCGTTCGATAACGCTGAGTGATCTTTCATCCTGCTTAGCGGCCAGGTTTCTGGCGCATACGTTAGGGCAGGAAGTAACGTTGAGTCGAAAATATGCGCATGGTTTTGGGTGTTATTTGTTTTCTTCACTACATCCTCGATGCTCTTGAAAACTCCCCAAGCCGCTCGTTTCTTTCTGCTGTGCTCTGGAGCTAGGTCGTTCATCATATTGATTTCCCGAGTTAGATAGACATAACTGAAGCATTCGTAGATGTTCGTTCCATTGAAAGTAAATGGGGCATACGAAATCAAGCCGTTCTTCATGAGCATCGTTTTTGTGAGATTTAGTCGAAGACCAAACTTTCCATAGATTTTATCAAAGTCGGCAAGCATACGTTCTGCTTAGCTAATGTTTGGTGCTATAAGGACGATGTCATCAGCAAAGCGAAGATGGTGTAACTGCCGACCATCGATTTTCACTCCCATATTATCCCATTCCAATGTTCGCATGACGTTCTGGAAGGTGACGGTAATTTCGGCGAGATGGTATCGCCTTGCCTATCCCCTCTTTTGACATCAATGTTAATATCGTTGTAGAATGGTAATATCTTGGTTGTGAAGTTTTTGTACAGCTCACGAAGAATCTTTGTGTACTGAGTAGAGAAAAGTTTGTGTAGAAAGCGGTGACTCGTATGTGACGCGTATTTTGCTCAAATTAAGCAGCATTAGAGCATATGGTCCATTTTGCTTCCACTCATTCATTGGAACCAATAGGTTATTTTACGACTTCGTCCATTTAATATGCAAAAAACTACAGCACACTGCAGTCATTTCCAAATGCAACTTACAAGTCTGGAGCAAGGGTAAAAGAAAAGCTTCAAAAAGCTGATTACCAATAAAAAAATAAAGGCGCACTTACGGTGGCCTACTAATGTATCGAAGCAATGCTGCTCTCCTCCCAGACAAGTTTGGTAACAATTTGGTGACCCCAAAGGTATGGAAGGTTTGGTGGTCCATGGGCGCAAGGATCGATCCCACTTGTGTTTAGCAGGGCGCCTCCGACCACTGCGCCACACGCGCCCATTACCAATCAGCGTTATAATATTACAGCTATCAATGATGATGAGATATTTGCAAAACTCCGGACCGCATGTGTCTGCGATGGGGAACGAATGCGCAATTGTCCTTTCCCGGGAGTAACGCGTTCACCGCCACACCATGCGGTTCCTTCGTTTCGCCTGTTTCTCAGCTAATTCTATCGGTCTCTACCATACCATCAGCAATCACCCGTCAGCGGGATTGATCTGGGGAGCCCAAATCGGCAATGAACCCAGTTAAGCTAAGGCTTTAGTCATAATCACAATCTTAAATATCTCAGCATCAATGTTTATACTTCGCAATATACCCTGCCATTAAAAAGAGTAGGCAGTAAATAAAACGGTTAAGATAGTTCGAACTCCACATTAAGAACAATTTACAGGAGATATTTAGGATGCGAGCTTCCTACAAATTAGTCTTCAGCGAAGGACACTTAAGTGATGGACTGGTATCAAGCACTGACCATACGAAGATACACATTACCTAGTCCTAAAGGAAACACAAACCTTTGCATTTAATCATACAGACGGCAAAAGACGGAAAAACCAAGAACAATAATTTCGCAAATTCCTACCTCTTCTTCTTGAATGTCACTCGACGATTTCAAACTGTCAACGCTGGATATATCGTCCTTAAACAACTCTATATGCAATATGAGAAAAATTTTCAACCACATATATTATCTAGAATATTTATAAACACATAGTTTCAAAACATTCAGGTAGTCACCACGTTACTGATCGAAATAGTTAATCTAAAAAGCAATTTGAATAATGTGCTATTACTTATAACTCGGTATAATTGGTAACCACCGGGAACGGCTAATCGCGATTTGAGCGTATCCCTAGGTAGTACGGAGATCTAATCAGCAGTGGATAGTTTACCCCATCCTCTACCTCGCTCCTCACCAGAAGCTCACTTAAGCTTAAGATAAGTCCAACACTCTCATTAAGAAAAGTATCCTGAAAACAACCTAGCCGAAAAACAGCGAACTTTTTCTTGATCCAGAAAGATCAGCAACCACTTACTAGTGACCATATGTCAACACGCTGGGATAGTTTTCTCATAACTTTAGAAGAAATCTATCTAAACCAGTAACACTCCAGTTAAGTACGAAACTTGGGCTCATATAATTCCTCATGAGGTCTGAAGATTTAAAAAACTATTCAAGTAATGTTTATGTGCACTTTTAGCTAGAGCAATAAGCTGCAGGGCTGTTTGAGTTGGAGTTTTAAGAGAATGAATGAGCACTTTTAAAGAATAACAAAACCACCAATGAAGAATGCCCTCTGATTACCGGTTTCGTAGTAACTCACACGAATACGTTCACTCTTTGCATCGATAGACATAAATATCTTCTTCGCAGTTTTTGTTGATAGTTTCGAATGTTGCCTTCCATCCAACCCTTCAAGACCATTGGACTGAACGATAGTCGATGGAGTTGATTCCTTTGCAGAACCACCAGACTTTGCATTGATAATCGTTCTGAAGTTCGTTAACATTATACTTGACCATAATAGATACTAATTATTCATATGTTTAAGAATATCACCACACTAACAGAGCAGTATGGCCACTCCCGGTAAATTTAGTTAATAGCGCTAGATTTTTCAACTCAGTGTAAGTCATGGACGATTCTGTTACGAGTAACGTATGATCCACAAGCGAAAGTATAACAACTTCAAAACTTCAAAGCAACATGATTCAGCGTGAAGAATTTTTTTATTCTTAGCATTTCGTCAAGATTTACTGAAAACGTCCAAAACAAAAACAGCAACCCAATTAAAAATTCTTGTAAATTCATACTTTCGAAACGAAATCGTGAAAATAATTCTAATCTTTACAAGTTCTCGACGCAAATATGGCAGCCCTAAGTGTTAACCTACTTTTAGAAACATCGTCATGGTCTCCCACACGAAATCCTGCCCATTTGATGGTGGCGGTATTCGAAAACGACTTCCGAAGGAAAAAAATAAGAAAAAAACTTTCGTACGTTTCAGGAAATTAGAATTTCAATGCAGTAAGATGAACAAAATTACGTCTTACCGGTAAAATTATGCAAATTCTAACGATTTTTACAATAAGTGATAAATTTCGCTAAAGTTGAGATGCGTTTGTGTAAAGCTGAAAAGAGCAGATATTTTTTGTCACAGTATTGTATTCATACCTTCCAGAAAATTCCGCTAATGTACATTGGGCATCATCCAATAACGACTCATAGTGTAGATTTTTCCCACGTTTGAACTGTCTACGTGGTATGATCCTCTGATGGAGATCATCGTAAATCCCACAAAGAAGAGGGACTGGAGTTTGCTAAAATTTGCTGAATATATCAACAAATCGAACCCTTCCCCTTTCGAATAACAACTACACTCCTAAGAAAAGAAGAAAAATGATAAAGCCTTCGGGTTTAAGCAATACCTGAGGGATGGGACATACACTCCACTTCATGAAGCACGGTTATATGCAATCGAACGAACATCCGGCCTGCACAACGAGTTTAGGTAGTCTACCGATGAGCAAAATCTTTGATGCTACATTCCAGGACAAGTCCCCGGAGGTACAGAAACCTTGGTGAGCTCGAGGCGCTGGACTACACAGTGAACGGTGTGCACAGCACCTCTAACCACTGCACTACACGCACACCCCCAAGAATGAAAAGAAAGATCTTAGCATGATGCTTAACTTTTATTTACTGCTTACTACTTTTTTCCACGGCAGAGTACTACGTGAAATACGAACACAATGATGCTGAGACATGAGCAAAACTCGGAGCTTCACGTGCGCTTCGAACACGCGATTACCCTTTCCGGGGGCCCCATATGTTACTGCACCACCGACGCCCTTGCTTTGTTTTTCTTTCAGCCGGTTTTTTACAATAACATTGCTATAATCAATCATCCGTCAACAAGAATAAACCGGGGAGCACAAATGCCACTGAACCTAGTTAAACTGGAACTGCAGTCAAGATCACAATGTTTAACCTTTACTTACTGCCTATTAATTTTCTAAAGGCATGGAATTACATGAAATAGACCAACAATAAAGGTAATACATGAGCAAGATAACAGGTGAGCCTTCGGAAAAGTAATAGCGGGTCCGAAGGGCACCTGAGATTCCGAGTTTCGCTCATACTTCAGCATCGTTGTGGTTGTATTCCACACAATCCTACCATATTTTAAAATAACTAACCTTTTGAGTTTTTTTGTAGTACTGGTAATTAATATACGATTTCAAGAAATCCGCATGAGTGGTCTTGAAATCCATCGCCATTTTTACCAGCCACTATAATAAAAAAGGAATGAGAACATTTTAGAATTATAGATATTCAAAAATTGGTATTAATTTCAAAGACAAATATATGACATAAAAATAAGAATGGTCCTTCCTCAAGTGAGATAATGGATCCCAGTTGATTACGAAACCTAGTAGAGCGTATTTAAAGAGCGTACACAAAGCGCGAACAGAAGAAAAATGATTGTCAAGACAAGCCTGCTAATTGAGTGTGCGTTAGAGAGTGCACCCATGAATTTCTTATGGATTCACTAACTAGAGTTGGCAGGTCGTGTAGACGTAAAATTTGACATTCTACTTACTTTAATTGACAGTAATTAAGTACGACATGAAATGACTAGATCGGGATGACTCCAGTCAACGTACGCCACCTCAAAGGTATGAAAACATGCACCACTCGGAAAAGAAACGACGTAAGAGTCTGGTAGCAAAATTCGAAAAAGAGTATGATTACATATACTAATTTGCCCGGTGTCTTAACAACTCAAGTAGAACACTTCTGATTTAAAATAAACTAATTGCTCGTGGTTACAGATATTTGCTAAGGCTAAGGACAATTTATGACGACATCTACGAAGAAAAAGTGCTTTTTCACGACAAATTCTCAGGGAAATCCACGGATTAGACCGTTACAGCAACTGTAGACAATGAGCTTAGAGTGTTGACCACCGCATTCTGTAGCAAGCTTCAGTTAAAACAGACATTCAGAAGTTGTTAAAAGACATCGAAATTATTCCAAAACGCTTAAAGGGATAGAATAGTCGTCTTGTCCATGGCGTAATATTCATCTTTCAAAAAATCTCATCAAAGCATAAGCCAAAAAAAAATCTTGCGAACTCATAATGTGTAGATGCAACCTAAGTTTTTGTGCTGGAGATATGAGACTTCATGATGGGGAAGAACGGAGAGAATAAACGCTTGCTCCATCGCTTTGTGATGTGCGAAAACAACTGCATCCTATACGAGAGAAGACGACGCTTTGCCTAGTAGGTGAACCTAGATGAAACTCGTAAAGTTTCCAAAGCCGAAATTTGAACTAGAGGGTTAAGATAACTGCTTAGCGATCTACAAAGATATCAATCCACCACTTCCAATGAAACAATCACATCAACGAATCGCTGCCACGAAACTGATGAAATCGTCCAAAATTGCACCGTATACAACCATTACTGAACAATAGAAACATCCAACCATCTGGCACGATAAACCCCTACCACCACTATTTGCACCACGAACCCTGCAGAAGTTGAGTGTATTCGGCAATACAACTATGGCACACTCATCATATTCATTAGACGTTTCGGCAGCCGACCATCACTTTTTCAATCATGTCGACAAAATCCAAAAAAAATATTCGAAAATCAACTTGCTGACGAAAATGCATTAAATAACTTGTTGTTTCCCAAACCTCAGTTCTAAACTTCCAAAATAAATAGGTATATACCCTAAAGTAAGTAGGTATAGCTAATGATAAAAATTCTTAGATTCTAACGTTACATATTCCTATCGATAAAGGTGTGTTCAAGCTGAGCTATAACGTCTCAATTTTGCCGCTCAAAATTAACCATTGTATGTAAACCAAATGAATGAGGCTCTTCGGGTCGCGTTCCGTCGTACTACGCATTCATTGCGAGAGAGGTCCAACCAATCCAAGACTTAGCGCAGCTATTCCAATTTGAAAGTGAATCGACTATCCCAGAGATCAATGACATGCGTAAAGGCGAAGATCCTCAAGCAGCAGCCGAACTAACGCGTATAATCCGAAAACCATCGTGGATGACGGATGCGAGGAAACGAATAGAATCCAAGAAGTGGTGGAATCCGAACATTTGATATTGGATTATACAGAAAATTAAGCCCTATTGAAAAAGCCACGACAGAGTTGCTACAACACTGGAAGATGAAAAAAGTACTGTTATTCATCCGATTCACTCCATAGGTAAATGACTCAATAAGAGGCATAAGAACATTAAAACAAGCATAATACGAATCATTTTTACAAATTGGTCGCTCTATCAAGCGAATATACCTGAATAACTGGGTAAATATGAAGCAGGTCTAGACCTTGAATTTGATGTGGTTCTATCGAATGCGGGCATTCCAAAGCTCCCAAAACATGTACGATTTTCTCTGTTAATGCTCTGAATTAAGAAATATAACAAGAAGGACACAACATTACCATATTCCTATCAAAAGTCTACTATTAAAACAAAGATATACATAGTAAAACTACACATTTTTTGGCCGATATCCAAACTTTCAGAGAACAAAAGATCAGCATCAACCGTGCGATTGCAGTGAGATAAACACCATACCATGCCACCAACAATCTGGAACTTATCCAAAGATCTTAGAAAAGACGAACTGAAATTGGCTGACACATGTTCATCAGCAATATACGCTAATAAAAAAGGGATAAAGCTCTCGGCGTTAATCTATCCCTTAGTGATGCCACATGCATTCGACTTCATTAAGCATCGTTGGAGGTGATTGAATGCATATTTGGCCTTTACGATGACCCCGGGTAGCCTAGCGATGTATCGAGTCAGTGATACTATTCTACCAGACAAGTCTGGTACCAATTTGCTGACCCCGGAGGATTGGAAGGCTTGCTGAGCCTGCGGCACTGCGATCGATCCTGTGTGTACTACAGGGCGCCTCCGACTACGCTACACGCGCCTCTTATATGCTAATAGCAAAAGAAAGGAAGAAAAAACAAGCATTTTGGGTACAGTGTCTTGAAGAAGGTCGTGACATCGAAACGATATCCACAATAAAGATTTGTAATAGCCTTGTGCTAGCTTACCAATGAACCAGAAGATTGATTATTTATGCCTAGACTTAGTATAACCCGGTATTGAAAAAGTCATATGATAGACACCGATCATCAGTGCAGTGCTACTGATATCCAGAAATACGGATTAGAATTTTATCACCGAAAGAAAGGAACAAATATAATGCTCACTTGGCAAACCATAGAACGGAAAGTAAAAATAAATCGAATACAACATAGAACTTCTCATCTACCGCCCATTATTTTTTTCCATGGCAGAGTATTGTGTTAAATACAGCCATAATAATGCTGAAACAATCGCAAAACGCGGACCAAAGGCTTCCTCGAACCTCGATTACCCCTTCCGAGGGTCACACATTAGCTTCCATAAAAACACAATACAATACAACGCTAGCTGACGTTTCGGCAGTATCGCCTTCTTCAGAGCCGCTTTTTCGTGACTTCC